>SNQJ01S0150363.1:0-23254 GCA_010110895.2 Picea sitchensis
GGACACATTTCCTTGGTTAATTTGAAATGGTTGGCCAAAGGTGTAGTAGTTGGTTTTTCATTCTGCATTCTAAACCTCTCCAACACCTTCTCTATGTACTCACCCTAAGACAATGTCAATTTGTGATTCTTCTTGTCTCTTGTTATTCTCATACCAAGGATTTTCTTTGCAACACCCAAATACTTCATCACAAATAAATTAGCTAATTTCCTTTTGAGCACATTTATGTCCTGCATGTTATACCCTGCAACATTTATGTCATCTACATACAATAGCAATATTATATAGCTTACATTTTCTAGCCTCTTAATATAAACACAATGATTATAATTAAATATATTGTAACCTTGTTCTATCATAAACCTATCAAATTTCAAATATCGCCTCCTTAGAGCTTGCTTTAGGCCATACAAGCTCTTCTTCAAATTGCATACCAAATTTTCCTTCCCTTTGACCTCATACCCCTGTGGCTACTGCATATAAATATGTTCCTCCAAATCCCCATGGAGAAAAGTTGTTTTTACATCTAATTATTCAGGATGCAAATATTCTACTACCACAAGACTTAAAATAGTCCTAATCTAAGTCATTTTAACAACATGAGAAAACATTTCATCGAAACCTATACCTTTCTTTTGTGCAAACCCCTTTACAAAAAGTCTAGCCTTGTACCATTTTTTTCCTCCATATTCTTCCTTCAACCTGTAAACCCATTTATTCCGCAATGCTCTTTTTCCTATAGGAAAATGAACCAAGTCCCAAGTCTGGTTATTTACGAAGAGGTCCATTTCCTCTTTTATGCCTTGCTCCCACTTCTTTTTAGTGTCTACTTGCATTGCCTCTTCATAAATTTATGGTTCACCAAAATCACTCAACAATAAATAATACAATGAAGGAGAGTATCATTTAGGGAATTTAGTTAACCTAGTAGATATTCTAGCAACACTTGCAAGAGTTTGAGGTGTCTACTACTCATGTTGTTGTACATTTTGATTTTCTGGTACCTTTGGAATTTCATTTTCTTTGATTTCATCAAGCACTTTGTATTATGTGTTTTCCTTTTCCTGTTCCTTTCCCTGCAAATGATATTTGTATAGGACCTTTTCATTGAATACCACATCTCTACTCCTAATGATTTTATGATTTTCATAATCCCATAAGCGATAACCAAAATTGTTAACATCGTGTCCAATAAAGGTACACTTCTTGTATTTTTCCTCAAGCTTTGTATTATTTTCTTTATCAATATGGAAAAATTCTTCATAATCAAAAGTCTTCAGAAATGAGTAGTTTAAATTTTTACCTATCCATGCCTCCTTTAGAATGCCACCATCCAAGGATCTTAAAGGTCCTTTTTTTATTAAGTAAAAAAAATTATCTACAACATCTAACCAGAATTGTAAGGGAAATCATGGATGCAATCTCATACTACTTGCATGTTCCGTGATTTTCCTGTTCATCCTTTCTGACACACCATTTTCTTGTGGTGCTCTTGGAACTTCCTTCTCTCTACAAATCCCATGGTAGAATAGTAATCATCAAACTCCCTGCTGCAATAATCACCTCCATTGTCCGATAAGAGACACTTCACCCTTTTTCCTGACTCATTCTCAACCAAATCTTTCCATTTCTTGAAAGTGTCAAAATCATTAGATTATTTTCGAACACAATAAACCCAAGTTTTACTAGTTGCATCATAAAAAAAAGTAACATAATAGTAGGATCGAAGAAATATGTAAGATGATACTTGGGTTGGTCCCCATACATCACTGTATGCACAAGCTCTAACGTTTCACTCTTCTTTTTCTTTGAGATTTGATAAATATGACTCTCTTATGCTTTTCCATAAACAAAGTGCTCACATAAATCCAAATCCATTTATTTAAGATATGAGTGACATATTTTTTTTGTGAAATATCTGCATCCCCTTCTCACTCAAGTGTCCAAGCCTATGATGCCACAATGTTGTATCCCTCACATGTAGAGATAAAGAGATAGAAGAGTCGACATTACCAGTACATGATGATATGCCTACCTTCTCTCCTTTTTCCATTACCATCGATCCTTTAATTGTGTTCCCCATATCATCAAAATGTAGATGCTCTGACCTTCACTTTCCAACTGTACTGTTGAAATTAGATTTCTTCTCATATCTAGAGTATATGTCTCACCTCTTTTAGTAACCATTGGTTTCCATTCTTTTTATTTATTTTTACCTTACCCATTCAACAGTTTTACATGGTTCATCATCCCCCAAATAAAACTATCTATAATCCTGTGAACATAATCTTGAAAATATTCCTAGGGTGTGTGTGGCATGAAAACGAAGCCCACAGATCCATTCTCAAAGATTCAATAATATTATCTAAAGAAATAATTAAAGCATATTGTAACACATCCACGTGCATTTTCTTATTGATTTGTCTCCTATTGTCCATCTCTTTATTTCTTTGCAGCTCTGCGGAGTCTTTCTTCCCACAATTCTAACATTCTATCTTTCCTAGTATAAATTTGGATGTACCCTTCCTATAATTCTCGCATTAGTTAGTGAGCTCTTTCCTATTTCAATTTGTATTCCTCTATTCTCCACGTTAACACATGTTACCTAATGTCTCACATGTGATTTCACATTGCTTGTTTCCTCACCGAGGATAACACCAACAACAACATCAAATTTTAGAGTGTTTGAACAAAGGCGAGAGTTACTTACAACCATGACCAAGCCATTCCATATTTGACAATGGAGCTGTGTATAAGATCCTTAACCTCATCATCAAAGTCCACTACTACATAACTTAGTTGATTATTAACCATATTAAATTCACTTAAATGGTTGGTAAGAGAGACCCACCTTGACATCTTCATATTAAACAATGCTTCAATTGAAATACCTTATTGGAGGCTGAAGGTTTTCATATTTTTAGCCAATGCATTCATAAGATCCTTCATTGTCATTTATTTCGAAATATCGAAATCCACCCTTTGCGAAGTACGATTCGTGTGTTCCTAGTGCCTTTTCTGTCAATAACCTCCCATTCTTAGTCCTTCATACTCATCGACTTATTTTCTTTTCTTCCCAACAATACGAAAAGATCCTTACGATATAGATGGTCTTCCATTTGCATCTTCCATAATTTGTAGTTTTGGATGTTAAATTTCTAGACCTTAAACTTTTCATCTTCCACCATAGCTCCCATTGAACCAGGAACCCTCCTTTCACCGCAAGTTTTATTTTCCCTCTTACACGGTTTTTAGAAAAACGGGATCACGGAGAAATAAAATAAAATAGATGTGGAAATAAAACATAGAAGAATACACAACATAATAGAGACATAGATACACATGGTTCACCGTTAATGCGCTCGATCAACTAGATAAATTTTTAGTCCTTCCTTTATTATTATCTAACAAGTGAAGGTATACAACCTACAACAAACTCATTGTAAATTCCTCATCTTTCTTTCACAATATACTCTCTCATAATACAATATTCTCTCGATCGAGGTGGATATCGGTGGCCACCCACCTTTTCAGCCTGGCTCAAACGATTTTCTAGCAATTTTGGCAATTTACTATTTTTAGCGGTTTTAACTAGGGGCCATTTTGAGGCCTAAATGAAGGGTTTTTGAGATAAAGGTTCTCAATGATAGCCTAAAAGGCATGATTGCAGCTAAAATGAATCTCCTCGATGATACCTTTCCAACTTGAGCTATCCTGCGCTAAAATGGAGATGGTATGCAAAGTTACGACCCGAGGGGAAGTTGATGTACTAACTTACCCAAGCCCAGGGCCCACATGACTTTTGGCTTCATCTCCTAGGGTTAGGATTTTGGATATATGAATTTTGGCATTCTCGTCTATTGTAAAAAGGCCTCCTAGAGCCTCATTGTAATCAGCTCTTTCTCATGGATGCAGTATCATCCATCACATCTCTTCTGGAGATAAGCTACAGTGCCCTAATGGATTTATTTACATTACTGTCTATAAAGCATAGCTGAGTCATTTTATTAATGAAATGAAGTCTTATTTCAAAGCGCATCTCAGGTTTATGTGTATTTATGTATTTCATTTGTGTTCCTACATAAATCAGGATCACTCTCTCACACATAGCCAAAATAAAATTCATCGATAAAAGAGGCGTTCCTTCTAGGGAAAAAAAACCCTAACATAACTTCTACCATCATATATGTGAATTTATAATGAACATTCCATATTATTATGAAATTACAATGTTTTACAAGGGAAAGTTTCCCAAAAATTTCTCTTTGAGTCTTTACCCTCGAAACCACAACAGGGGGATCCGATAATCCCGACCCGCTCCCTTGCTCCAAATGTGGGGGGGAAATCCCTCTGACATCCCCCATCAGGAAATGGGGTTCAAATGTGGATAAAATAAGACCTCTAAATCGGGGAAGATGATCAAGCTCAAAAACAAAGATGTAGAAAGCTTGGTTGATTTGAGAGAGAGAGTAGCCATTGGATAAAAGGGATTTGGTTAGGTGGGATTTCTCCTCTGCAAGGAATTGAGGTGTAGAAATGGGGTTGGATCGAGTAATCAGGGTTTTAAGGATAATGGATTTTTGGGTTGGATGGTGGTGAGATGGAATGAAGGTATTGTTCGGTGTGAGTTTTATTCCTATAGACCTGGTGGGAGATGGAACCATTAGGAAGGTGAGAGATGAGGACATGTTAGAAAGGGATGGAGTTGTCCTTTTTGGTTTCCATGGTGAATTAGATATGGGGGAAAAGAATGTTAAGATGATTAAAGAAAGAGAGGTTAAGTTGGCTTCCTGCAATGAGGCCAGGATAAAAATGTCATCATGAAAATAAAACCAACACTAAGGTTTGAGGTGAAAGATGCTTAAAGTTAGAGATTCAAATGTTCCATAATTATATTAGCAACTACTAGGGATAAGGAAGATCTCATGTGGTTGTGTGTTCTGTTTGTTCATAGAAAACCCTCTTGAAGATGAATAAGGTTGAAGAGAGGAAAATTTTTATGAGGTCCATAGTTTCAGGCTCTACTAGGTTGGAGATCAGGGACATGGCTTCTAAAATGGGGATTTTGATGAAAAGAGAGACCATGATGAAGCTAACCATAAGGTCATGTTCATAAAGGTGGAAATTACGGGTTTTATGAATATATTTAGTGGAATATTTGATAAAGGAGGATCTTTTACCTATGAAATTTTGAAGTTGCTCGAGAGAAAGAAAGCGAGGAAGGGCATGAGTGGGGGATCTATTTTTTGATATTATGGTAGTTGTGAGGTATTAACCTCTACATGTAACCCGGACAAGACTAGAATATTTTGGAAGGAAGAGAAACCCTAAACATATGTGTAGAAACCCTATAAGACATGTTGACTCATTAAAATAATTAATATTTAAGTGTTAACATATATAAAGAAGAAGAAATTAGGCATGGATAGGTGACAAAGATAACTATAAATAAGAGGTATCTACAACTCATTTTTCATTCACACTCTCATAAATGCAGTGTGTGCAAGTTTGGAGGAGGGTCGCATTCACAACTACTATGGCCCAGGATTTTGTCTTTGGACATGGTTTGGACTTTTCGGTTGGTTATGGTTTGGAATTTTGTTTGGTATTCTAGCCTTGGAAATATGCTACCTTGGTTGGCTATTGGTTTTAAGATCTACTTCACAATTGTGCATGCATCAAGATTAAGCGTTACGTAGAGTTGAATTAGCGTGCACATGGTTGGGTGACAATGTGCTATATTGTCTATGAAAAAATGAGCACATCAATTGTATTCTAACAGGGTTATGGGCCAGCACTATCTTTAGATAGTATAACCACTAGAAGATAGATTGGAAATTTATTTGTTAAGATCATTCTTGACGCACTGAATTCTGAATCGCGATTAGGTTTTTTTTTTTATTATCTTGGAGTTAATAAACCCTAATAACCCTTATGTTCGAGTACTTATGATGAAACATTTGACCCAATTCCTTGAAATCCTAGTGCGCCCTAACCTAAGCGCACCCTCTTGATACTCTCAGCTTGTAGCTTGTCCCAGGTTTGTATTTTTGGTCAAACTCAGAGTCAAAGGTTAATGGGTCAAAGTCAAAGTCAAAGGTTGACTTTAGGTCAAATTTATTTTGTGATCAAAGTTTAAATTTTTAGAGTTTCTGGCTGTTCTAATCATTGAATCTAATCTCTTCTTCTCAAGATGATATCTATTTTCAAATTGGACGACAAGTTGGATGATGCTACAAGGTTTCAAATGTATGCACATGTATATGCTATCAAAGTTATATCATCTGAAAAACATGAGTGTGTTTGCAGGGAAAGCATTAGAGACATTGTCTAAGCTGTAATCTTAGTTTAGTGTATTGAGAGGAACATGTGCACCCTCCACTTAGAGAATTGAGGCTTCAGGTTCAGGTTTGATTAAATTGTTAAGCTTCAAATTTTGTATATATCAAGGGTGATAGTTGCCACATTACAAATTGAAACTGAGACTTTGAAAAGGTTTTAATGTGCAGTGCAATAAAATACTTGATGCATATGAATACTATTGATATAGATGCTTATTACACTTATTCATAAGATCAGCTAACATCTCCTAGATAGAATTTCTTTTTCTCTTGTTGTTCTTGTTTTGGGAAGGTACCCTTGAAATATGTTTGATGAGAAATCATGGTAGAATAAGTTTATAAGGATGAAACAACTTCTATATGGGCAACAATCAAAACATATAGAAACAAACTTAAATATACTTAGAGGAGTCAGACTCGAAGTAATTTAGGAATCAAAAGGAAACCAGAGTAGGCTTGTGACACTTTGTAGAAAGAAAATAAAGATGCAACAAATGAAAGCATGGACTATCTCTCGAGGATGGAGTGAGTTGATTACAGAATTCCAAAGAAGAGAATGCATATTTCTCATTCAAGCATGAAGTTGGGATTAGGAGGATCTAGTCCCCAACAATATGATCCATTTAAGAATCCTGAAGAATATGAAGTATATGTCCATATTATTCATTGGAATTAGCATCCATGATAAGCAAAATGTGTTCAACTTGACTCTAGAATAAGTCTTCTTAAAAATGGAAGCCTTGAATATCATGGTTGTTCATCTAGATTTATGTGTTCCTATGGCGAAGGAGAAAAATCTTGGAGCCTTCAAAAAAGAATGGAATGTAATATATAGAATATTTCATGGAATATAACATTGAAGAGAAACGGGAGGAAGAACATGAAGATTCAAGAAGAAAATTCAAAACAACCAATTAGATTGATTTGAACCCACTAGAAGTAGTCAAGCAAAGGAATGGAAGGAGATTTGTGATGAAGAACAATGTATGTGAAATTGTGAAAAATAATTAAGCATTGATGCTCATCTGAAAGTGAGACTCAAGGCTAGGGTTATCACAGGAGGAGAAGACTATGATAACAACTTGTTCTAGTAACCAGATATACCTCTATATGAGTTGTTATATCTCTTGCATTATCCATGTGTTGGAGTTTACATTAGATGAATGTAAAGACTATTCTTCTCAGTAGATGAGTGAAGGAGGAGAAGCATATAAGACAACCTCAAGGTTTTGAGAATTTATGCAGGAAAGAGACCCATGTATGAAGATAGAAGAAGACCTTGTATGGATTGAAACACAGTGTGAGCCTCTCATGTATGCTTGGTGATGGTGAAATATTTCTATGACAGAGGAAGGTATATTGAAATGATTCTTCATAAGTCCGAGATGATGGATTTCAAATCTATGGAAATATCCCATGATGATATATCTGAAGAAGTTGAGAGACTCTAATCTAGTAAACCCATCTTTGTATCAACAATGATTGGATCATTAATGTATTTGCGAGAATACTTAGTCAAATATTTTCTTTGTGGGATGTTTAAGTTATGATATACAACTACATGGACTTATCGATTCAGATTAGGAAGGAAGTGCAGAAGACAGAAAAAAGTGCTACATGGATATGTTTGATTTGAGCTTTACCCACAATGTCATGGGTATTATCTTGAAATCTACGTCGCACATGGTTACATAGATCTAACAGCATATTCAAACAAATATTAGTTCACCCATGGACCAAAAAATTACCAAAATACATTCACGGTTATAAAATCGGGGATGCTATGACTATATAGGGAGTGCATGGACATGCACCATCAAGAAACATAGGAAAGCACGTGTGCATGATGCGCAACTATGGATTCTAAAAGCCACACACACCTTATAACAACACATTTATGATATTGGTGCGACTTTCTGACCACATTTGGTTCAACTTCAAGTGACTTGACATCAAATCTTGGAAATTTGAATCAGGGAGGTAGTTGGAGCCAAAGACCTAAGGTACCCTAAATGGCCCCTTGTTCACACTAAAAAGCTAGTTGAATAGTACCTCAAAGTTATGCTATAAAAAGAGAGGCCATGGGTGCACTTCGTTTTCAAGGAATTCATTTATAGTTGTAATCTTGCTATTCTCTTGGGAATCCTCTTTTCTCATCAAAGGCATACTAGCACCATTCCATTTGAGTTATTCACATCACCTTTTGAGTGAATTAACTGCGATTCTTTCACCATTTCTTCAAGTTTCCAAGTTGTGAAGAGCTCAATCTTGGGGTTCAAGAGCCCTCCCTTGGGGAAGAAGGGACAAAAGTACCCTTCTCTTTGGTGTTTTCTTTTCCACTAATACAATCCTTTCCATTTAGTACATCCACCAGGTCTTGTTTATTTCTTGTTATAATGATCTTATGCACTCTAGTTTAGTTCCTTTTATTGCTATTAGTTTATTTTTTTGTTTATCTTCCATGATTTATATTTCTAACCCTTTCATTTACTTTTGTCTTGCCTAGCTAACCCAACTGGGATTGTAATCATCTCTAATTTTCTCACCCAAGTGAAGAAAGAGATGCAACAATGGGCTAGCAGGAAACCAAAGCTTATTGCACTCATCACTGTGAAATGAGTATATTGCAGCTTTTGATGTTTCTACGGAAGAAGTGTAGCTATGTAAGATCGTTTCTATATTGTTTGATCAGGTTCGTTCACTATGATATGTTGTGATGAAAATCAAGTTGTGTGAAGCTTTAGAGCTTCGATGTTCCATGACAAGTTGAAGTGTTGGTTGTGAATCGATTATCTTCACGATTCAAATGTTTTTCATTTGTGCTTGGACCCCATTCCCTAGCGAGGGGGGTGTGTGGGGAGATTTCCCCCCCACAACTATCTCCTCGGGGGTGCAGGGGTGTGACAATGACAATTTTTGTAACCCCTTGGAGAGGATTGAGAAGATTCCAGAAGTGGGGCCCCAGGAAAAATTGCCTAGTAAAATATTGTAATTTTATAGTCAATGCGGACCGTTCATTATAAGGTCCACCAGTTGTGGTAGAGAACATTTTAGGTTTTCCCTAGAGAAACCCTCTTTTATCAATTGTATTGTAGATGTGTATTGTTGTGAAATATTGTATTTTGAGAGGATATTGTGAGAGAAGAAGAGTTACGGTAGTGTTGTAGGTTGTATCCTTCATTTTATTTCGATAATAAAAGGAAGGGCTGACAATTTCTTCGGTGGACATATCCCATTGGGTGAACCATATATATGTGTCTCTATTGTATTGTGTATCTTTGTGTTTTATTTCCGCATTTTATTTTATTTTTATTTCTTAGCGATACTTTTTTTCTAACAGAAGCATTGTCTGAATGAAAGGTAACTCATGGGAAGAGAGGGTTCACAGTTCTAGTGGGAGCAATGGTAGAAGATGGAAAGTTTAGGGTCGAGAATTTAATGGCCAAAACTACTAGTTATGGAGAGATGAAAATGGAAGATTATTTATATTAGAAGGATCTATTCCACCGCCATTAGATTGGAATAGAAAAGAATACAATGACCATGAAGGAAAAATAATGGAAGGTTCTTGAAAGAAATGCACTACGAATGATATAGTGACACAGTAACATCAATTGGCCTTCAATATTTCAAAAGAAACAAAGTTTGATGGATGAATTGGCTAAACTATATGAAAAACCCTCGACATCCAATAAGGTATTTCTAATGAAGAGATTATTTAATATAAAGATGTCATAAGGTGGGTCTAACTGCAGATCATTTAAAATGAATTTAATAAGGTTATTAATCAACTAAGTTCTATAAAAAGTAAATTTTATTGATGAGGTTAGGGATCTTATATTGCGTGCTCATTCCACAAAGCTTAATTACTTGGTCATAGTTGTAACTAACTTTGTCTCACGGTTCAAACACTCTAAAAAGTTTAGACATGTTGTTAGTGTTATCCTTATGATGAAATCACGATGGAAAATCATGTGAGACACTAGGTAATGAAGTTAAACATGAAGAATAAAGGGGAAGACAAAAGGATAGAGGGAAAGGCTCGAGGGAACCAAGAGAATTCTAGGAATGGTAGATCCAAATCCAAAATAGAAAATATCGAATGTTGGAATTGTGGGAAGAAAAAAAACATCTGAAGAAAGGCTGAAGACTCGAACAAACAAAAAGAAGATATGGATAGCGAGAGAGGAAAAAAGTCAAAGAAGCAAATGTACGAGGTGATGTGTTACAATATGCTTTAATTCTTTATGTAGATAATATTGCTGAGTCTTGGGGAGTAGATTCCGGGGCTTCATTTCATTCCACACTCCATAGCAAACATTTTCTAGATTATTCTCAAGGTGATTTTGGGCCCGATTCATTTGGGTGATAATGCACCATGAAAAATTGTTAGGATGGGTAAGGTACAAATAAAAGAAAAGAATGGAAACCAATGGATTTATTGTTGAAAGAGGTAAGACATATACAAGATCTAAGGAAAAATATAATATGAATTTCAGCAGGGTTGGCAAGTGAAGGTTGTATATCTATATTTATAGATAAGGCGTGGAAGGCCACCAAAGGGATCATTGGTGATAGAAAAGGAAGGAGAAGGTAGGTATATTGTATTTATGTACTAGTAATATTATTGATTCTTCTACGTCTTTAGCTTCTACATGAGTGAATACAACACCGTGGCATCATAGGCTTGGACACATGAGTGAGAAAGGGATGTAGATACTTCACAGAAAACAAATTTGTTTTGAGATAAACAAATTGATTTGGATTTTTGTGAGCACTATGTTTATGGAAACAAAAGAGAGTTAGATTTCTTAGAGTTGGAAAATTAAAGAAGAATGATAGGTTAGATCTTGCACATATAGATGTATGGGGACCAAATCATATCATATATTGGTGGATCTAGTTATTATGTTACATTTATTGATGACGCAACTAGAAAAACTTAGGTTTATTACATTCGACAAAATATGATGTTTTGATACTTTTAAAAAATTAAAATATTTGGTTGAGAATGAGACAAGAAAAAGGTTGAAGTGTCTGGTCGACAATGGAATTGAATAATGCGACAAGGATTTTGATGATTATTGTTCATACCATGGTATTATTAGAGAAGAAATAGTTCGAGGAACACCAAAAGAAAATAGTGTTAGAGAAAGGATGAATAGGACATTCATGGAGCATGAAAGGAGTATGTGATTGCATCTTGGGTTGCCCTTACAGTTTTAGGAAGATTTTGTAAATATTGTTTCTTACTTAATAAGCAGAGGGACCTTCAAGCTCTTTGGATGGTGGCATTCGAGGGAGGCATGGATAGGTAAAAAGGTAAACTATTATTATTATTTATAAAGACATTTTGGTTGTGAAGCATTTGTCCATATTGATAGAAAATAGAACAAAGCTTGAAGCAAAATAGAAGTGTACCTTTATTGGATCACGGTCTTCATGATTTTGGATTTATACATGGGGTTATGAAAATAAAAAAACCATTAGAAGTATAGATTTCATGTTATTCAATGAGGAAGGTCATGTACAAAGATGGAGTTCACGAGGGGAAAGCGGGGAAAAAGAAAAAACCAAAATACGCAGTGCTTCATGAGATCACTGAAAAAGAAAATTCCAAAGGAATCTGGAAATCAAAATGTACAACATCAAGAGCAATAGGTAACTCAAACTCTTGAAAGTGTTGTTGTAATATCTACCAAGTTAAATGGAGCCCCCACAGATACTACTCTCTCCTTCATTTTATTATTTGTTGTTGACTGATTTCGGTGAACGAGAATGTTATGAAGAAAGAGAAGCAATGTAGGTAAACACCAAAATATGTACTGGGAGCAAGGCATGAAAGAGTAAATTGATTCCATGGTAAATAACCATACTTAGGACTTGGTTTAGTTACCTGCAGGAAAAAAGCATTACACAAAATAAATGGGTTTACAAGTGGAAGAGGAAAAGAAGATGTAGAAAAAAAAAAATGGTACAAGGATAGACTTGTTGTAAAGGGGCTTGCACAAAAGAAAGGTATAGATTTTGATGAAATATTTTCTCACATTAAGATGACTTAAATTAGGACTATTTTTAATTCTTGTGGCAACAAAATATTTTCATATTGAATAGTTAGATGTAAAACAAATTTTCTCCATGGGGATTTAGAGGAAAATATTTATATCGTACGAGGGGGTATGAGGTCAAATGAAAGGAGAATTTTCTCTTATGGACTAAAGAAAGCTCAAGGCATTGATATTTGAAGTTTGTGAGGTTTATGACATAACAAGGTTAAAGTAGATGTCATTGATCAACGTGTTTATTTCAAAAGGATAGAAAATGGAAGCTATATTATCTTGCTATTATATATAGATGACATACTTGTTGCAAGGTATATCCGAGGTCTCATCTTTCGAGAGAATAAATTAACTAATTCATTTATGATGAAGGATTTGGGTCTTGAAATCCTTGGTATGAGAATAACAAGAGATAGGAAAAATCACAAATTGACATTGTCTTAGGGTGAGTACATCTGAGAAGAAGTTGGAGAGGTTTAGAATGAAAATGAAAAACCATTTAATACACCTTTATTATGATTTCAAATTAACTAAGGAAATGTGTGTCCCCAAGACATGGGAGGAGATAGAATACATGTCAGGGTCCCATATTCATCAGTGGTTGAAGCAGTGTATGTGATGGTTTGCACAAGACTAGATGTACATGCGATTAGGAGTTGTGGCGAGGTATATATAGAACAATCTAGGTAAAAAGAACACATGGGGAGGTAGTAAGAAATTCTCGAATTGTTGGGAAGTGCTAGCACAAATAGAAATATGTTTGGAGTTCACTTTACTTATTTTATAGGGATATATGTTGATTTAGATATGGAGGTGATAAAGATAGCGGGAGAGGAGCACCACAGGGGTATGTTTTACTGGGTGGAACAAAAGTAAGTTGGTTAAAAAATACAAAAGGTTTTTAACTTTCAACAATAGAGAAGCTGATGTATTTGCTACTACAGGAGGGCTAGTAAATAAATGATTCCCGTTAGATAGGGTTATGGAAGGCTAGGAAAGTAGAATAATAGGTTGTCTTGTGACAATGAGAGTACCATTCATCTTGAAAAGAACTTAGAATTCCATTCCGAGATACCCCAAGCATATACAACTCGGTACCATTTCATATGATTTGTCTTGGAAGATGAACATTTGAGTTGGAAAAGATACATACTAGCCAGAATCCTATGAACATGTTAACAAAGGGAGTAACTAGGGAGAAACTAAGTTCATTCTCAATTTTAGTTGGTATTCAAGCATGAAGGTGAGATGATAAATTTTCCATGTCCAAGGTGGAGTATATTATAGTAGGTACATCAATAGTGGAGTTGTTGTGATCGATCTCCAAGTGGGAGATTATTATTGGTTGTGGAGGCTCATTATCTTCCTGATGATTGAGATGTTAGTTTCAGTCGTGCTTGGACCTCATTCCCTAAAGGGAAGGTGTGGGGAGTATTTCCCCACAGCTATTGCCAAAGGGTCTAGAGAGCAGTGGCTTAATTTTGCTAGCCCACCTCATACTAGGATTAGAGTGACACCCACAGGCTGACTAACGGAAGAAGTTATTTTATGGTTTTTTTTCCCTAGAGAGCCCTCTTTACGAGGGAATTGTATTGAGGTTGTCTATTATTGTGAATGTGTGATACGAGAGAGGAGAATGTGAGAGAAGAAGAGGAAGTTATAATGAGCATGCTTTGAGAAGGTTGTATCCCTTCATTTCTTTGGATAATAAAGGAAGGACCTCCCAATTTCTCTGGTGGGCCATTATTAGTAACACTAGGTGAATCACATATATCTGTCTCTATTGTGTTTTTGTATCTTTGTGTTTTATTTCTTCATTTGTTTTATTTTTATTTCTCTGCGATCATATTTTTCTAACAAGCACATTGGGGTGTAGGTATTATTTTCTCCATGATAGAATCCATAGAGGAGAAGTGGTTCTCCGATTATATCTTCACGGATGAGAAGATAGCATATATTTTTGTAAATCCTCTATCCAATATGAAACTTTTGCATACTTAAGGGACAAGTTGGTACCCATGGAGATGAATTCCTTATTGGAAAGGAAGAGATTACTCCCATGCTGGGAGAGAACGATATGTTATCAATTTATAGGAAGTGATTTTCCCTGGATTGAGGAAAATGAAGTGCAGGTTAAACCGGATCATCTTCCGATCAGAAATTATTTAAGATTTTTGATGAACATGCATTTTCTAGTTCAAAATGGTCGAGATTGAGCAGTCATTTTTGAAATGAAAATGGTCCAATAGATTGTTGATGTACCATAGAAATTGATTACCCTTGTAGCCCGGTGTGGGGAATGGTATGAACATTGTTCTTCTTGTAAGTCCTTTGAGTAGTGGTCAAGCAAATGGTCCCACCTCTTGGTGATCGATCAACCCGAGTTAGGAGTTGAGAAGTTTTGAAGAATGGTCTTTTATAGGAGGTTGGTGAAGGACAATAATTTCCATAGGAAATGAATGCAGACTGATCATTCCCTAGGCTAGACTCATTCTCAATAGTTTCATTGTGATTAGTTTAAGAGGCGATTAGATGAATAGTCCAAGTTCAACAATTAGGGATAGTAATTCCCTAATGTTTGGACTCATTCTCTCTAGGTTGCACTATGATTAGTGTCGGAGAATGGCCCGATTAGGTGAATGGTGAGAGCTCATAAATCGAGGAAAATTATTCTTCTATGCTTAGGAAGAATAGTCCATATATCACATGAATGATGTTTTACTACGATAGAATGTTCTTTCGGATCTCACAAATGTGAGTGGAAGAATGGACAGAATGACTCAAGTTGTATCATGATATTATTGCTTATGCAGTTTGATATCGGATGATATGATTATTGTATGGAGACTATATGTCTCTAGGCAACCCGATGGTTATATGTTACTATGGCGAATGTGATCCACAAGTAGTGATTGTGTGTCACTGAAAAATAGTTTTGTGCTACTATGGTGATTGTGTACAACTGGCAGTGATTGTGTATCACTAGAAAATAGTTGTGTACTACTATGTATAAACACAATTTTGTTCTATTGGATGGAATTATAGTAGCATTATGCTACTATTTGAGATTATACATGGAGACTACCACTAGTGTTGGAGTTGATTTCGAGCTAGATGGATGGTAGTGATTGTGTTGGTGGACGGACATTTTCAAGTGGAGAGATGGTCGAGACAGGGAATAAATTGCCGGTGAATGAGGAATTCTCTGTGGAGGTGTCCGGGTTAGTGATTTTTGACGTGTAATGGTGGTTACTACTGCTCCTTTACATACTGTTGAGTTTATTGACCCATGGTTCATGTTTGTTCGGGTTTCAACAAAGCCTCTAAAACTATCGACCCTCCTGGTGAACTAGAAGGAAACGCAACGCATAGAGTGCACTTCGTAGTCTCACTCAATATAGTCTTAATGGGTAGCTAAAAGACTTATTTGTTTGCAGCCTAGGATTGAGTGTGAGATAAGAGGGATAAATATTGAACAATCTAACCGCAACTTGTAAATCACAGGTCCTGGAGTTATCCACGACTATACAATATTCCAATATCATATTCCCTCAATATCACAACAATATTCAAATAAGCAGCATAGTAACTCATTCTTTCAACATAATAATAACTACAAGACATGAAATAAATGTATTCATTCATCACACAACATAGATGTTACGGTGGTTCACCCCTCCTAGGCTACGTCCACAAATATTTGGCTCTGAACTCTTTTATTATTATGATCTTTTGCATCTACTGTATACATGAAACACAAGCTCTTCCCGGTCGGGAAGATATATATGAGGTGGACTAGAGCCAGCACCGGGCTCTATATCCTCGCGATCCTAGCCCTCAAGATCTACCTCCTTTTCTATCCTCTTAGCTCAACAACTTATACAAAGTAGGTCTTACAACAAAACATTACATATTGCATCAACTCCCGTGTAACTAATTTAACATCAATAATCCAAACAATAAAATATCCAAACTCTTATGATACCTATGTATCTATGTTGCCATTTCGAGCTCTTCGTCCATTTACAATGCATACCAAAGACCCTAACTTCACCGATGGGTTAGGTCTTCCATGCATTCGTGTGTGTTGTTCTTCCTTCCATCGATTCTCTTCCTTGCATGCAACGTGCTTGCTATGCTTCCCTTCTAGTATCTCTTTTTTCTTGCATGCTTTCTTTCCCCAAAATGCCTTGCTTTTCCTCTTTGGACTTTGTCCTACCTCCAACAGCCCCCCAACACTAACATATGACTCATCCCAGATCCACCTATCCTTTGTGTGTTTCCTCGATCTCCTTGGTGATCATCTGGAACTTTTCCCTGACCTCTGCTACCTATGTACTGCTGTGATCTTCTCATGAGTGTGTCCACTATAGGATTGAAATTTTGTCATTGATTAGTTCTATGCACTCTACCTAGATTACGTGCTATATGTTCCTTGGATTCCTCTACTTGTGCCAACATACGCTACCCATTCTTGTAATAGTTACATTTGAGCCTGCCGCTCCTATTTCTACGTTTGCACGCGATAATTAACTCTGCCTCTAATCTCTTCATATCTTGTGTCCGTTTGGTTGTGATTAATTAATTTTGTTCTTCTTCTTCTTCTTGAGCTCTTGGATCACTATATTGATCCTTTATTCTTCCTTGTCAGTGTTGGACACTGAAGTCCTCCTCTAAGCTAGTCCAAATTTGTGCTTCTTTATCAAACAAGTCCGTTGTTGTGATGACCTATTTTTCTATCTCTTGTAGTTGTGTTGTTGCTTCTTTCTTCCTCTGCTCCTTGACTTCTGGTGGAGTGGTTGAGGTTGGTGTGAGTTGTTCTCGGAAATTCTAGATCTCCTTCTGATATTGATCAGTGCCTATGCAATCAATCAATCTTTTCTAACTGTGATTTCCTCATTTCTGCGTTACTGTGGGAATATTCTCATAAGTTCTTTCCACTTTCTGCTCCAATCCTTTATGCGCTCCCTTTCCTCCCGGGTCTTGGATTTAGCCTTCTCATAGACTATTTCAACGTGTCTCACTTCTTTGTTGCCTTATGTAATTCGACTAATTATTTGTGTGCAAGAGACTGTACCTCATGGTTTACGCTCACCTGCACCCTATGTAGCATGCTTGATGATATCCTTGTCAACCTGCTTGGATTTTTATTAAGTCTTTCAAGGGTGTTTTCCTACAAGTTTGTCCATGTACAAGATACTAGGGTTGATGTGGAATGCTACATGTGGTACAATAATTCTAATCACGACTCTTGTTCACTCTTCTTTCCACTCTTCATACGTACTGTTGTGTTGATAGTTAAGATGTCCCTCTGCTTGCTTCCTTCCTGATTTGATTGAGGGAGTTGTGCATGTGTATGCATAATTAGCGTTTCAATCTATCCCACGTGGTGTCTGACATGGTGAAGTCCTGGGATGAACAATCACGGACTAGTCGGCAATCATTTCCCCATCATCCTACATGATGGTATATTAAAGTGATGGATTTGTTCCTTCATTTTATTCATGCACTTCCTATACTTGCATAGGCTCTTGTTTGTCCACCTTTCGTGAGGTTGGGACTTGCCTCTTTGTCTCTTATTATTGTTGTATCCCAGGTCACGTTTTGGTTGTTCTTTTGTGGGATGTGTGCTCTCCTTCTTCCCCAAGGTCCTAACTTTCAGCCTTCTTCTATTTGTATTTATTTTCCTTTATTCTTCATCTCCTTGGTCACTTGGATTTCTTGGGGCTACGTTTCTCCCTCACTTACTCTTCTTCTACTATTATGTCTAGTACTTCCTGGGTAAGAGATGGAGTCTTCCACTCATCGTCCGATACATTGACCATGTCCAATGTCACCCTCCATGATATAATAGTGCATTTGTAGCCACTATTTAGCCAGATCATCCCTTGCATGTATCCACATTGTGTGTAGTGTGGCCTAGAAGTGGTGATGGCTCCATATCCGTGACAACCTTTGGTATTATTCTCCACATCTTGGAGATGGATTCTTGTAGGTCGTGTAGGTATCCTTCAAAGATGGACCCGCTTGTCATTTTGTTCCTAGAATCTGGCATGGCTCTGAGTAACAAATATCTTGCTCCCTGATTCTGTTTGGGTATGGTACAAAAAACTACTTACCTTGGCTCTTTCCATCCCATGAAAGCTATTAGTGTGATCAACCATGAGTAGTGGAAATCTGTGCCTAGATCACGTGTCCTTGCAGTCATCTAGGAATGAGTTCAAGAGATACGGTTCCCATCTCATTGAGGTTCCTTCTACGCATTGAGCTGCAATTGTGATGACTCCTGCTGGTACTTCATTTTTGTGGCATTTTCTTATTAGTTTGCAGGATAAGATTTTTGTGCCTAATTGTGTGGCTACATCGTTGATCCTCTTGATAATGATCCCTCATTTTCCCCTATCGGTGTCAGCTAACTGTCTCTTCCTCTAGCACTTTCTCCTTGGTTTTCTCATCCAGAAACAACGTGGGATCCATGCCCCATTAGTAGCCACGGTATTTTTTGCGATAAGCTCAGCATCTATTGAGACATGATTGTCCAACGGATAATAATAATATCCCCACCATCGTGTGCTAACATTTTTTTGACACATGTGATTGCATATTGACTTCTGCCAAAATGTGGTAGGTCCATGAGACCTAAAATTCATGTGTTCTACAACCCTGTTTCCCATTGGAGTGGAATTGCTCGATCGGTTCTCCAACCGGATTTGTGCTTGTAGTTTTTACAAATACCCTCTTCACAAGTTCCAGGAACTTTTCTTCGTCACCCTTTGTCGTGGTTGGAGCATTTGAGCTTCTCAATATGACCAGTAGCTGGTCATGCCAACTACCCCATCGGTATGTGTGTTAGAACAATTTTTGTTGCAGGTTTATTGCGAGGTGACTTGGGTATCTATATCTTGTCTTTCATTTGATGTGGTGGCTAGCTTGAAGTTCTAGCGACTTTCAATTGTTCCTCTATATACCATTCCGGCAAAGCCGAGACATCTTCAACTGTCTCCCCTTTTGGAATTGAGTGCGAGATGGTCATTGAGGTCATCGGCTCCACTTTGTTGTAATGAAGCCGGTCGCGTATTGAATTTTGGAGGCGCCTCATGTGTATTTATCTTGTGGCACTTCCTTTGAGTTTCTTCTCCTGGTTATCGATACGTACTTCTACCGGTAATAATGCGTGTTCTGGCCCTCTGATTGTTGGTGGTGGATTTCTTCTAGTATGGGTGTTGAGTGCACCGGTGCTATGTCTGGAAATGAGATTTCGTCGACGTTGATGATCTCTGGAAGCTATTGTTCACCTTCTTCTACCTATCCTCGTGACTTGGTTTGAACTCTGGTTTTCCTGGCGGTCTAGTTGGCTTTTGATTGCTTGGGTGGTGCCATGGAGGTGAATGTCAAATATCCACTAGATTAGAGCGGTCTATGTGATCTCTGTGAACTCTCTCTATTATTTTTAGCCTCTGTTTCTCTCGCTCTATTCTCTTTTGTGAATAGACTATTGGCTCCCTCGCCTGTGTGTTGTATGGCTTATCCATGAAGATTATGGGAGTTCTTCCATGATTATGGGTTTAATGCACCTTAATTACGAGTTCAATGCACCTATGAATTTTTTGTACTTTCCATTACTCTTCCTTTTCATCTTTTGTTGGCGTGATTAATGTGGTGTCCAATCGGTCCTTTCCATCCTTTAATTCCTCCTAGTGCTATCATGTCATCCACCTTTTGCCGACTTTCCTTTTCACCTTGTTTCCCTTTTTTATGTAGTCTTTGTCCTTCTCTCCCTAAGTTTATGTTTCCTATCTTTGTAGGAGCCTTTTCTACCTACGGTATGCAAGTGGTTTCTCCTTTTTTTTTTTACTACGTGGTGGATGGTTGATTGTCCTCGTATAGCTTCGATTGACTCCCATTAATCATCCCTCTGAGTTATGTGCGATAATTCTCAAATGTACATCCTCCATGTGAGATAATGTTGCCATTGTATGGTCCTAACTAATGCATTGTGAGATTTGCGAGGTGATGTAATGATTTGTTGTCATGTCGACACTAGATCTCCTTCCTTGAAAATTTTCTTCTTGATGTGTCTATCGTGCTAAGATTTGTCTATTGCTTTCTAAACTTGTTGAAGGGTGGAATCTAAAGATTGATCACTTCTTCCATTTAATGATAATTAGAGTTTGGTCTCTCTTGTACTATGCCTCATTATGTCATCTGTATGATCGCTACTATGTGAAATCTTGGTACTAAAAAATTCTAATGGCACCGGTAGCCTTTGCTTGGCCATAGACTAGTTTAAATGGCGTGTGCCACATCAACTTCTTACCGCATTAGTCTGTATGCCCATAATTCTCTTTGGTACTTTAGGATCCCGGTCGTCCCTATTGGCCGTTATATAGATATTTTTGAGTGTGTTCTCTAGAATTTTTTGAATCTTCAGCATTATACATTTTCCTTGGGGTGATACGATTAATGATGTTCCTAGATGATGGACTTGAATTCAATGGTGGTAGTGATGGTATTGTTTATGAAGTCTCTCGCGTGCCTTGGTATCATCAAAATTATTGGGAAAACAAATCTAGTGATTACTTTTTTCAAATAGAAAATGCATTGTTATTGTTTCTGATTTCAATCCTTCACTAGTGGCTTCTCCATCTAGTTAAATGTTCGTCAGCGGTGATAATGTACCTGTTTTTTTTTAAAATTGGTGGGTTGATTGGTCCCACAAAGTCTATTTTCCACTTATCGAATGCATGTAATGTTACTTGTGGTCATAATGGCATCTTGTCCCTTCTATTGGGTTTGCCTACTCTTTGAAAAACATCACACTATGTTTAATGATATTCCTTCGAATCTCTGTGAATCGTTGGTCACCATAGTCTTACCGCCTTAATACCTTCAGTGCGGTAACTTTTCCTACATAATGTCCTCCTACTATTCCTTCGTGAGCTTCTACTAGGACTCTTGGTCTTTCATGTTCCTATGCGATATGGTCGCAAGCATCTATCTACGCCCATTTTTGTATAAGTGTCCTACAATTGGTTGATAGTCGATGTACGGAATACCGGGTTTTTCTTACAGCAGCGGTGTTATATTTTTCTTGATCTTGGTACACCTATATTGATCTTGAGATGATACGTGAAGTATTAAAATTGATGATATGGGTGAATAATTGTGCATCGGAAGTTTTCTTCTAAGTTTGTAGGTTCTTCTCTATTTGTAACCCTTGATAGGTGATCAGGTCATGCATTTAGTTTCACGGCATTTATTACTTCAAAGTCAAATTCTTGAAATAGTAGTAACCATCGACGATTCTCCCCAACACTAGCTTGTTGACTAGGTATTTCCCGGTGGTCTGTAAACATCTTAAAGTGTTCCCCCAATAAGCAATGCCTAAACTTTTGAAGTGCGTGAAAAGACCATAGCTAGGCCTTCTCTATCTATTGTGTTATATTTACGATTGCAGTGCGATAACTTTCCCTCGTGAATGCTATCCGAGTTGATCCAAGTCTCCGCTCTAGCTGCGTAAGATAGATCCAAGTGTTGGATTATTGAGTGGGGTGGTGAATCAGTATCAATTACAAATTAAAACCTTTTCAAATTATACTTAAACCTTCAATTATATCCAATGAACAATGAACAATGTGTAAGGGTTACATCAATACACCACAATTACACCATGCACAATATGAGAAATAATCAATAGTTATTGTTCAAGAAAGGGACTAATGACTTCCAAAGGTGGCTACAACTTCCAATTGTAAAGGGAGGATAAACCTCAAGAGAGGAAGATGCAATCCTCCAATATCAAGAGAGAGTTGAACTCTCCATCCTTTCCCTTCCTTCCACCCAATGTATACGAGGAGTATAATAAAACTTTACATTAAAATCATCACCATCAACCAACCATCATCATGGGAACTTTGATAATGCTTCTTGGGGCTTCTTCAATTTTTTGAAGTATTCAATTCTTAGAATGCTTTTCTGATCCTGTAGATAAATATTACTCAGTTATTCTTTGAAACTTCTCCAATTTTCACTCCTTGAATCCTCCCAAAGAGTTATAGAGAATGGTAGACCTTGTTCAATTTTGGTTTATTCATGAGATCGAACTTGTACATAATGCCTTGAGCTCAATGCTTTAACATCAGACACCATCAACCAACCATCACATAGAACCTGATAATGCTTCTTGAGACTTCTTCAATTTTTGAAACTATTCAATTCTTAGAATACTCTGATCCTGTAGATAATATTACTCAATTTATTCTTTGAAACTTCTCCAATTTTCACTCCTTGAATCCTCCCCAAAAAGAAGTTATAGAGAGAATGGTAGACCTTGTTCAATTTTGGTTTATTCAGGAGATCGAACTTGTACATAATGCCTTGAGCTCAATATTTAACATCCGATTCTAAAACTCACACACAAGAAACTGTAGTCCGTACTCTTTCCAATGAAAATTTTCCCACTTCATTTGGATTCTCTATGAATACGTTATGATTGTTTTACCCGAAACACCTGTTTATTGACTAGCTTCAGGATTTGTCAAAAGCCCTATCTTCCACATAGTGTATCTCCATAATTGCATATAATCAAGAGATGAAGCTTTTACCACAAGTACCTTGATATGTCTTCTAAATACCATAGCAATTTCACCATCTGAATCATTCAAGAAAAAAAGTTACACCGAAAATGGTAAGATGACCTGAAAATAACATACCTTAGAACACATCACCAAAAGACTTCATCCTCCCTTGATATCCGACCTTATTTACTTCTAATTTCCTCTGAAATTGGACTTCTATTTCAAATGAATGTATAATGATATTTATTTATACCATTTATGTCACTTCCTTTTAACA
>SNQJ01S0150364.1:6668-19344 GCA_010110895.2 Picea sitchensis
CACTTTCTTTGTGCACTATGAAGCTACTTTTAGATATCACTTGTTTCATGCCGATTTATTCCTAACAACGCCTTGCGAATTACTCCTCCTGCTATCTTTGCAAGCTGTTGAATCCTGTAAAAACCAAACACTAACTTTATTAGGAATATGTCTAAAAACTATGAACATAAGAAAACATAGAGTCAAAAGGGTAATGTTTTAAATAAAAATGCATGTATGTACACAAAACAAATTTATATATATATATATATATATATATATATATATTTTTATTTTTTTTGATGGTAACTGTTATGTCATGTAATGTTTCAGATATCGCCCGTTGACAGGGGCGTTGAGGACTTCTCCGTCGATGTTTTCCAATAGAAAGGAATTTTTTCCTTCTGGAGCCGAGACCCTGAATGGTCCATACCAGAGGTGGTCAAATTTACCATGCTTCGCGGCTTCCTCTTTCCTTGCATCCCATCTTAGTACTAAGTCACCTGGAAGGAATTCTTGGTCCTTTGCCTTGAGATCGAACAATGCTTTCATCTCATCCTGGTACTTCTGCATTTTTTCATCGACCTCAAATCTATGTTGTTGAACCTCGATAAACTGGTTAATTCTCCTGGTTACATGATTGGGTTCTTCGTTTTGATCCTGCCATAGCTTCATCACTGGCAGCGCCAGGTTTATAGGTAGTACCGCCTCTGTCCCATAGACCATTTGAAATGGCGAAATGCTGATAGACCTTTTAGTGCTGATGCGGTTTTCCCATAATGCATATTTCAAGTGCGCATGCCAAGACCTTTTATTTTCATCCAGTACTTTCTTGATTATGTTCACCAGGCTCTTGTTAGATGATTCGGCCAATCCGTTCCCCTGGGGGTAATATGCAATAGAATGGTCGAGAACGATATTATACTTCTGGCAGAAGTTGATCATAGCCATAGATTTGAAAGACTGGGCGTTATCGGTGACTATTTTTCGGGGACACCCGAATCTTGACAAGATGTTATCCTCCAAGAAATCGATCACCACCGAGTCTGTTGCCCTTTTGGTTGGAATGGCTTCCACCCACTTGGTAAAATAATCCGTAGCTGTCAGGATCCACTTATGTTGAGCACTGGAATGAGGGTTAATTTCCCCTATGAAGTCTAGACCCCATTGTTGAAATGGAGCGTCGGCTTTTACTGGAATGAGTGGCAGTGCGGGGAGTTTCTGTTTACCAGCGAATATTTGACAAGGGTTGCATGCACGTACTTTGGCATTGACATCTGAAAATAGTTTCGGCCAATAGTATCCAGCCCTCAAGATCTTGTAGGCTGTGGATCTCTATGCATGGTGTCCTCCACAAACTCCTTCATGAAATTCCTCTATAACCCGTGGAGTTTCCGACTCAACCAAACAGACTAGAAGGAACCCGAGTGGATCCTTCCAGTATAGCTGATTTTAGGCGATGCAATATTTCACAGCATGGAGTTTTAAAGTTCTACATTTGGCTGGTGATAGTCCATCTAGGCATTTCAGGTTTAACAAAGTAGAACACTATGTCTTTATACCAGTCCGACAATATGAACTTTTCCTCAACCTTACTTGGATCTGTTTGGTCATCCAGCTCGTGCGGGTGTGTGTCTCCGTCTTCTTCTTGCAGGTAATTAATATCAAGAGCTCTAAGATTCGACTCAGCCAAGAGTTTGGCCAGACCTTGCCCCTTTATCAATTTAGTTGGCTTGACCTCCAGATCGAATTCTTGTATTTTAGCGAGCCAAAGCCCTCGTTTTTCGTCACTGTCCGGCTGTACCAATATGTCTTTTACATAACTGGTGGGCACATACGCGATTATTTTTGAATGTAGCACATAGGTCCTAAATGCTTTCAATGCTTTTACCATTGCGTATGATTATTTTTCCATTATGTCATATTTCAGTGCTGCATCTCTGAGGCTTTTGCTAACAAACGCTATCGGCTGCTCAAACCCCTCTTCATTTTTCTGCAAGAGTACCGCGGCGATGGTATGTTCGGAAGCAAAAGAGAAGATGAGAAAATATTTCAGATAATATGGACTTGCTAACATAGGTGCCTCGCTTATGAATTTTTTAATATGCGCGAACGACGCCCTGGCCTCAGTGGTCCAGTTTACTCCGCTATCCTTCTTCAACATTCCTGTAATCAGTTTGAGAATTTCAGCGAAATTGGGAATGAACCTTCGTAGAAAATTTATCTTCCTAAGAATGATTGAATTTATTTTATATTTCTAGGGATAGCGATAGTATCTATCACTTCAATCCTCTTAGGATCAATCCCAATTCCCTCCTTAGATACGACATGGCCCAGAAGCTTACCTTCCCGCATAGCGAAATGTGATTTCTTTGGATTCAGGGATAGACCAAACCTGCAGCACTTTTCGAACGTCTGTCTTAGATGCATCAAATGTTCTTCATCAGTTTTAGAAAAAACCGTCAGATCATCAAGGTAAATGACTATGAACTTGTCCCTTTCTCCCACGAAAGTGATGTCCATAGCTCACTAGAAAGTGTCCCCTGCATTCATCAAACCAAAAGGCATTTTGTCATACATGAAAGTACCCCAGGGCGTGGTGAAAGCAGTTATTTCCCTGTCCAGTTCATTCATAGCGATCTGATTATAACCAGAGAAACCATCTATCATAGACATTCGATTAGCTCCAACAACCTTTTCCAAAACATGGTCCATCTTAGGCAGCGGGTAATTATCTTTGAGAGACGACTTGTTTAAGTTTCGGAAATCCGCACAGAGTCAGATTTCCCCGTTCTTTTTCCTGACTGGAACTAGGTTAGCTACCCAGTCCGAGTATCTTAGAGGCATGATTATTTTTGCGTCCAAGAGTTTTTTAACTTCCTTTTCTATCACGGGTAACAGAATGGGGTTAATTTGCCTAAGCTTTTGCCTAAACGGTTTGACCCCAGGCTTCAAGGGTATCTTGTGATCAATGATGGAAGTGTCATACATTTTCAATTCATCATAGGACTAGGCGAAAACATCTTTTTATTGTCTGAGTAAGTCTTTATACTTATCTTTCGCTTTGGGAGGGAGGAACTTCGATATCTTTACCATCCGGGGTTCCTTTTCGGTTCCTAAACCACAGTCCTCCACCTCCTCTGGTTGGGGCTGCAAAGTGGACTTTATAGGTACATCGTTCTGATCAAAGAGTCTTTCCAAAGGAATCAATCCTTTGGGGATCTGATTGCTTTTAAGGACCAACATACGATGATCCGCAATTTTTTCTCGGAAGGCTTCAGGTTCCTCTCCTTCNCATCGAGTCGTTCTGATTTTCTTGGTCAGCATGAGTTTCAGAGAATTCGCCTACTGCTGTAAGGAATTTCTTAATTTGTTCGTCATCTTCAAAGACTTGCCAGTGTCGGATATTATCAGGTATGGAGGGTTTGTATCTGATTTCAATGTGGTACTTCAGTTTGAAGGTCGTGGGAGGGGAGAAGGTTGAAGCTGCCTTTGCCAATGCATCAGCATGCAGATTCTCTGTGCGAGGGATAAAATGGATATTCACAAACGAGAAAAAAATTTCCATGAGATCCCAAGTACAATTTCTATATGCTCTTAGTCTGGGATGCCTGGCCATGTACTGTCGATTTACCTGCTTTACTATTAATTTAGCGTCACCATACACCTCCAAGTTTTTTGATATTTAGCCTTTTGGCAGCCTCTAATCCTAAGATCAGTTCATCATACTCGCACACGTTATTAGTGTAATCTATGTCCCACTGTAAACAGTAAGAGAAAGGAACAATGAACTTACCTTCATGTGCCACCAAAAGCACTCCAGCGCCTGCCTCTTCAAAAGTCGAAGCATCGTCAAAATACATCTTCCAGACGCCAGTACTACACAGCTCTTCTGTTATGAGGTTCGCCTCTTCTTGTTTTGTATCGATTTCCTCCAGGCAACCGTCGAGACCATCATCAAAAGACGGGATGGAATTTCCTAAATCTTGGTCTGCAATGTAAATAGGGAAGTTATGCGGGTTTTGAGGATCACTGACCGTATATGCTAATCTTGTTTCCCTGTATAAATGAGTAAACTGACCAACGAACACAGGGATCGTGGCATAAGTCATGTCTAACTGAAGAGAACCCCCCAACTTGGCTCCCCATGACCTAGATAACAGCATGCCATACTTAGGGGGAATGTCTGCGATAACTACATCCATCAGGATACTCTTGACTGGGACCTGTGCCAGGGTAACTACTAGATCCTTTATCATACCCATGCATTTAACTTTCCTCAAATCAAAAGAGTACAGATTCCCATAAGGTCTTGTGATCTGGAGACCCAGCTTCTCCATTATAATCTTGGGCATAACATTATGAGAAGCTATGGAGTCCAACATACAATTATGCAACAACTGATCATGTATGTTCAGAGTAATATAAAAGGGAGCGATGTTGTCTTTGGACCCTTCAAAATGAGGACCAAAAGTGATGTTAGGTCTATCATCTTCCAATTTTATAACATCAGACTAGATTTCTAGCTCAGAGACACCTATCATTTTGGTAATTTGTTTGCGATAACCAGGGTTTTTCGCCAATTCCACCAAAGGGATCGGTATCTTAATTTTGTTTAACTCATTTTCAAAATTAAAAGCTCCTCTCATCTTGTCTGTTTCTCCGGTGGAGACTTCCAAAATTTTTCTTCCTGAATTATTTGTCGGGACGGCTTTATCATTCATGGTTCTAGTTGAAGACATGGCTTTATTTACGGGTTCGGTTTCCTGTGTTTGAGTTCCAACTTTTTCCACCTCGGGCTCTTGAGTGCTTACTCGCCTAGTTTTGTTGTTGGGTAATGGGGTCTCGTCCGAAGGAGGCTCATAAGCTTGGCCTCTTTGAAGGATTTTCTTGGGCTGAGTCGTGGAGGTGGGCTTACTTTTAGATCTTAGGTTGTACTTTGGTTGGAAATCGGCCATCATTATCTCGGTTTCTGGTTGAGATACACAGGGATCAGTGTGATCACCTTCTTCACCTTCATTTGACGGTTGTGGTGTGTGCAAGGACCTTTCATAGTCTTCGCGAGTCAGATATGGTTGACTACAGTCATCACCGAAGTTCATGACGTCATTATCTGAATCTTCGTAGTCTTGAAAATCGTTTGCTCCTATAAAATTTTCAGTCTTTAAAGGAGCCTGTATCTTTTGATCCTCATTTTTTATTTGTCTTTGTTCATTAGGAGGGTTTTGATTTCTCCTGAAATATTTTTTGGGATAAGAGTCGGCCTTGGCCTGTTCGAGTTCCATTCGGGCCACTTTATTCGACAACTCTTTAATCACCCTAGCAATATCGTCCACCCTATCGTCTGAGGATCTATTGGACCCTGAAGGGCCAGCTTGTTCTCTAAATCGCCTGGTCTCTCGGTTTCCAGTCTCTACTCTAGCCTTAAGTTTACCTGAAGCCATCATATTAGATTCTATCTCTACCGCATCGTCCTACATACGGTCTAAGGTGGCTCCCCTTCGTTCTCATAGAAGTAGTGTGAAATCTGGCTCAAAAACTCCGGGAAAAGTCACTTTGGCCACAGGTTGAGAAGGTTTGACTTCAGCTGGGATTTTACTATACAGTTTATTGAATCTCTGGATGAATTCGATGACTGTTTCTGAGTTCTTTTTCTTTAGGGCCCCAAACTCGGTTAGATAATAGAGATGGTCTTTTCTCTCTCCCCGTTGTCTGAGGAAAGCATCTTCTAAAGTGTCATACGATAGGATAGAGGTTGCGGGTAAGCTTCGAAACCAAGTTCAGACCTGACCTTCAAAATTTTGGACAAGTAGTCTCGAATAGACGTCCTCATGTTCGATACCAAAGACATCTGCGAATTGGTCAAAAAAATTAATATGTTCTGTTGCTGTCAGATCCCCCTCTCCGGTGAATTTCGACAAATTTTTTATGTAATTTTCTGGAAGATCGTGTAGGGGGACGGGCAATACTAATGGGGCATATCTGGCTGTGACTTTCGTGAAAAATCTGGGAGGGGAGGGAGGGTCTTGTCCTCCACCTCCTCCTAGAGGGGGGCCTTGTCCTCCACCTCCTCCTAGAGGGGGGCCTTGACCTCCACCTCCTCCTCCGATAAACCCTCCGCCTCCTCCTATAAACCCTCCACCTCCTCCTCCGGCGGCCGCCATCATTGTTTGTGGAAAGTTATAAAGGGGATTTTCGAAAAATGAAAGGGAAACTTTATTTTCTTCGCTAAGAGGAGACTCTGAGGAGGAAATATAAGGAACACGAGGAGTTGGTTCCTCGGACTTGCAAGAGACGGAGTTAGGAAAACTGACTGGTGTGAGAAACGAGTGTGTAACACACTCTTCAGGATTTGGAGAAGTCGGGAAATTTAACTAAAGATAAGATGGTGTTTCAAAAACCGACGAACCTTCAAGAGGGTCCTTTCCTCTCTGTCTCAAGGGGACTGTTGGATGAATCTCACTCCTAATTTTAGAGCAGATTGGCGTTGAATGTTTAGCGTCAAAGCAATGACTGAGCGAGGTCGAGGGTTCGGAAGGATTCTCGGCCTTCAGTGACGGGATTTCAAGTTGGTAAACTGCAGCGGTTGGCTTAAAAGAGCCTCTCGCTTTTAGAATTTTTTCGGCATCAGTAACTGGTGTGAACTACTCAACATCCGGGTTTTGTCTGGTATTCCTTCGACCGAATGCCAGTTTATTTCTTCATGGAGTCGCCAAGTGAAAGATAAAAATCCTTAAAAGGTGGGCACCCTTTGTTCACTATCAAAGGGTAACACTTTCAACGAAAAAGAATTGTCGTTTTCCCAGGGAAAAAGATTTCGTAACTTCGGTCCTCGGCAACGGCGCCAGAAAGATGTTGTTCCTGAGTCTGTACTTAAGGCTCAAAACTACAGTGTCAAGGCATCCGAAAGTGGTTAGGATATGGAGAAGAGAGGGAGTCAACCTTCGGAGAAAGAAACTAAGGGATATTTCTTCATTGGGGTTGTCTGGATTTGAACTGTTCCTAAATATTTATATCTCGTTCAATGACTGCCCATGATTGTTCAAGTTCGACCCAGTTAGTTGTTGTTTTAAGGATAGTGTTGAAAAGGTTTAGGGAAATGTGTGTTTGGTTCAATAATCCAGGTTCGCCGTTAGGTTGATTTGGTATAGGGACTGTCATGGGGGAACAGTAAAGATATAAAAGACTTTTAGGAAAGATTAAGTGTTGTCTCAGTTTGATCTTATAAAAGAGAACTTACAGTTGCAGAAATAACATATAGATGCAAATCTAAGGCTCGTTCCCGTAACTGTATCATATTTTTATAAAAGGGTGAGATGAGAGAAAACATTGAGCCATTTACAAAGTAAAGTTCCAACCAGTGGAAAACTCACGACATAAATGGGAGAGGAAAATATGTAAGAAAATAACCAATGTAACAAAGAATATATGTAGAATTCCGAAACTGCAAATTGGTCTTACACAACTGATAGTTGGTGCAGAGGAAAGGCAATAAACAATTACAGAAAACCCAAATTCATTCGTTATAGTAGTGGTTGTACTAAATTACAATGAAGCACATCAATTATGAATATGAATTGAAATGTAAAAATGAGATACAAAAAAGCAAACTTGTGATACAGAAGTGACAGAATTGAGAATCTCCAGATCTGCTTGTATTAACTCTCAATGTAAAAACTCTATTATAAATAACTCAAAAACGGTCCAGCCCCGTTTATTTCTCTCTGGGGTATATTTATACAATCTTTACAAATCCGGTAGAATCTCAATAGTCACAAAATTTCAGTTACGACAGAGGAGAGAGAAATCGCTCCATTTCCCCTGTTTTGTCTTCACTTGGTGCCAGGTGCTCGTCTTCGCGCAGACTCGGTGCAGGCGATACATATTTCCACAAGCTGAGATACGAGCCGTGAAGGTTCCGCTTGATAGATGGCCTCGACGAAGTAACACTCTCGAGTTAACTGCTTCAGCTTGTCCCCCATTTGTGCATCGATGATGTCGAGGGCGCTTAGTTGCGCGCTGGGCTGGATCAAGTGCTTATCAACTCGGGCCATGTCCACCATATCTATCTGAGAGATATCAACCGAATCTCTCTCATCCTTCTCTTTTAGATCAGGCGAGATATGTTCCACATTCATTTGTATCAATGTTTTTGCGTCGCCTCCATTGTCCATACCCAACAGCTCGCCATCTATAAAATTGAAGGCTTCTTCTAATGAATTGGTTACCTTTTGAGCTTGTTCCTTGCCCAATGCAATGTTGTGCTCCCAATCCTTCAACAGAATATTACCTCTGGTTTGTTTTGGGATGGCGAGCCCGAGAGAACCTGTCGAAACTCTGTTATTCATGGCTATCACTGCCTCCTGGAAGGCGACCCGAGCCACTTCAACATCCCTCTCTCTGACAGTCAGGTTCTCGGAAACCTGATTCATCAACAGACAATTCTCTCTGATCGCTCCCACTTTGGCGAGCAAACTCTGTTGTGCAGAAGAGATTCTATTCTGAATCTCGATCGCTCAGGATTTAAACCCCTCGACGTTGATCATCCTGCTTTCGGCGTTCTCTACCTGAGCCTACAGCTCTGCAATCAAAGTCCTCTATTGTCCCGCCTGTATCCGACCATCTCGAACCACTAGATGTGCTTGCTCGAGCTTGGTCTTAAGCACCGCTATCTCATTTTTATCAGCCAGTCGGGCCAGCTCTATCTCCGCACTCACCTGGCCCTGAGCATTTTCCGTGGCCGAGGCCAATCTGGCCTCGAGAGTCCTGATCAGGCGGTTTTTCCTATTGAGTTGGTTCTTTATAAGTCCGACCGAAAATTGATTTGCCGACGCATAAGCTCCTAGTGTCCCTGCGATCTCAGTGGCGAATTTCTCATTCTTTTTATTTTTCCCATCGGTCATGACCTTGAACTTCTTAGCAGTCGATTCTCCCTCCTGGTAGAATTCCCTTTTCACTACTGCTTTTCTCTTTTTATCAAAGAAGAACTCATTTGGAGGGAGTTCCTATACTCTTATGGGCCTCAGTTCTTCATTAAATATCCATCCCTCGCTGGCATTTCCATGTGTCGACTACAATGGGGTGACCGAGGTGATGGGTTCTCCGATTTGTTTTTTGACTCTCTCAGAGTGTCGACAGGATTCTGCTTCTTTGGCGGGTCTGGAGTTTTTTATTCAGCCTCCGGATTCTATTTCTTGGGTGGGTCCAGAGTCTTTACCTATGCTTCGGGCTTCTTCGTTGGTTCCTCCTTGTCCTGTTGTTTTCCCGATTCAGGAGTAGCATCTTTGGAGCCTTCCGCATCCTTCTGTTATGTCTCGAAAACACCCGAACCTCCCAACACAGTGGGGAGACAGCTTCGTCTATTTTTCTGGAATCTCAATACAGCAGCCGTGTCTTCGGGTGCCAAGGATTGGATCCGGGCTAGAACTTCTTCATAAGACCTCGCCCCTCGGAAAATATCATCCGAGGGTGAGTTCTCATGCTCGAATCTCTTGAGCCCACAATTTTCTAAATTATTGCTTACAACCCTCTGCGGATCATGTTTCTTATACTCGATGGAGACCAACTTCAGGTCTTCCAGGGCTGCAGCCTCGGCCTTTGCATGCCCGAAATCCAATAAAGAATAAGAATTCAGCCGAATGGGAAAAGACGGCCACACCTTCTTTGAGTATCCTTTGAGTTCTTTACTTACCCCGCCAATTACTGTCTGTCGGGTGACCTCGCGACAAGCCAGCTTGTCGGGAATGAACAATGGTAGCGCAAGCGGGGGAACGGTAGCCCCGAACACTCTGAAGTACGAGAACTCTGCCTCCACGTACCAGTCTGCTATACCACTCAGATTTGCAGCAATGTTGTCTGAGATACGAGGTGGTGGGTGATAAAAAATGGCGATATGCAGGGGAACCATCACCCAGTTGAAAATTTCGTATATGAAACTGTTTGGTTTATTTTCCCATAGCTTTTCGTGGTATACGTGTGTGGGCCTGTCTTCGGCCGGAGTCCAAGCCCAGCTCATCAATGGGAATGGTGTCATGGAACATGTCGCGTCCATGATATATGCGGACATGAAGAATGAGGACGGCCTCCCACTTGCCTTCTGCTCCCGATACTCTGTGACCCGGTTGGCCAAACTGTCCGAGAGTATCTTTGCCCAATTAAACGAGCAACCTTCTGCAACCCGAAACATCAGAGGCACCCACACAATGAAGAAATGTGATGTGTCCTCTCTCCCAAATAGTCGACATGTCATCATGGCCACATACTTATACTGTGGCTCTAGCGAAGCGATTGAATAAACGCCCTGGTCATTTTCTCTGAATTTCGCAGAGCGTGAAACCCAATCCTTTATCAAACCGGGCATGGTTTTATCATATTCTGTGCACTCCTTTTCTTTGAACTTCTCCAGGAATTCAGCATCATATGTGTACTCAAATGTCATCGGAAGCTTATACATGGTTTAGATATGTTCTGGTTTAAAAGTCTCGACCGTGACCTGTTGCTGGTTCATGATAGTTCTGGTGGGTAGGTCTATGTGATCCAATGCCCATTGGATCATGTGATAATATGGGAGCAATTGTGGTCTGGTTGCTACCCGGTGCATTCCGGATTGGACAACTATCTTGTATTTAGTGTTCAGGTCATCCTTTTCATTGTCGTCTGAGTCTGAATAGTTCACCAATTCTGATTGCAAAATGTCTGAAACAAATGGCCAGCTGGGGACCGAGTCGACACTCTGGGGCGAAGTGTCGGAGACATTGTCTGAGCCTTGTCCTGTGACTTTGACATTTGCTTTCGCTTCTTTCCGTGGAGCCATAGCCGAATCTTGCATTTTCGCCCTTCTACGATAGAACTGCGTATACATGCAGAAATTAGTTCACTCGGAAATGACGAGCTCTGCGTGTTTATGAAAATGCGTTCGTTATAATAAAATGAATCTCTTATATATATTTGAAAATTCGGTACTTTTCGAAATAAGCCTTTCAAATCGTAATTAGAAACAAATTTATTGCGTAAAATCCGATCTTATATGCATGGATTTACCCTACTTCTCCATAAATGTCATCAATTTCTGGCGGTTTGACAGTCAGTCGAAGTATGGAGAGCAAATGGCTACCTCAGGAAACGTACAAGCCTCTAGGCGTGAGATATATCTTACTTTATCTTAAATTATCAAATCTTACCAACGTTAATTAATTTCTCGCCGTTCGCTACATCGTGGATTTTCTTTCAACATTTTGAATCTACAACTCGCGAGATCACGAGGACCGACTTCGTCTTAATTAAAGGCAATCGTGATTTAAGGCATAATTAATTTTATAATTGTTTTACTCGCCATATCGTGACTTGAAACTTTGAAGATAAATGTTTTGGGAGACTAGTATGCTGAGTTTCGAAACCGCGAGATGGCGATAATTAAGACTCAATTAAGAGTAAGAAAAACTTGGATTAGGCGATTAATTAATCATGCTGTAATTACATCGCGACTTCGTGTGTCATGGTTTTAGACGCCGTAACCTTCGAAAAGATAGTGCCGAGTGGTGAAACGCCGAGAACGGATTTTAACCACGATTATCTTTTTTGCCTTTGATCCTTGACCAGGGTTATCCCGAAAGGGCCTCGTGTCCTCAGCTCTCGGGGTTGTAAAAATGAAAATTTTGGTTCGACAGACGCCGAGGCGCGAAACTCTGACGACGTCTAATCACGAGTTAAAAGACTTTACCCTGATTATTGCTTAGAGTGAAAATTTAAAACAACTTCACCGTTTCATGACTCGGGAAGTGTGAACTCATGGATTAAAATACCCGACTTGCGAGATCCCGAAGCAAACAAAAAGGAGAGAACATTCTTACAAAAGTGGGCTTGTTTCGTGAGTAGAGAAGCATTGTTGCTCACGCGACCAGGTTTCAGAGGTCTCATCATTTTGGAAGAAAAAAAGAAAAGGAACTTTAGACTTCAAGTATCGAATTGAAAATTGTGACAGGCCAAAAACAATGGCGGCTCCAACAGAGAGCGTGCTAAAAAAAAACTATTTTCACACAAGAAAAACATTTCGCTTCTCGATGACAACAAGTGTTAGATATCGGTTAGCTTACCCGGAAGGTGCACCTTTTCCTATTTGTTTCTGATTTTCTGAGATCGCACAGGGTGTGGGGAAAAGAGCATACACGTATCTAAAAGAGTAGCAACCCAAAAATAAATAAAACAAAACCGAAATAAAACCAAAATACTACTCTGCAAAAATTTAAAAAAATGCATATTCAAGCTTTATACCTCCAAATATTACTGTAATGGCCATATCTTGGGCAAACAGAAACCTTCTCGAGTGAAAAGAAAAGTATTCCTGACTGAAACGACTGCTCCAAATGCAATGGAATAGTCCTCTTGGCCCAGAAATGTACGAAAATGACAGAAAGTGGAGATGAGGAAACTCGGCTTCACAATCTCAATCTTCAACAGGAGAGGGTCTTCAAACAGGCTCTGATACCATGTTTGACAACAAAAGTATTCCAACAGAGGATGAACACCTTCAATAACCACTCACATAACTAGATCAAAGATCAACTCACCAATTTTTTCACGTGGTAAAACCCCTACGGGGAAACATTCACGGCCCCAGCCAACGCGGCCACTTGGAGCAGTTTATTAATGCAAAGAAAAAGATTACAGAGAGATTTTACAAGAGAGTTTCTCACAATCG
>SNQJ01S0150364.1:23257-42740 GCA_010110895.2 Picea sitchensis
TGTCTTCCATTTCTGCTTAGGATCTTTCTTCTAGTGGTTAAACTGTACTGAAGGTAACCCGCTCTGATACCAATTGTTGATACTGAGAGGGGGGTGAATCAGTATCAAGTACAATTTAAAAACCTTTTCAACTTATAATTAAACCATTCAATTATATCCAATGATCAATGAACAATAGTATAAGAGTTACGCCAATACATCACAATACACCATGCACAATATATGAGAAATAATCAATAGTTATTGTTCAAGGGAAGTAATGACTTCCAAAGGTAGCTACAAGTTCCAAATATAAAGGGAGGGATAAACCTCCAAGAGGAAGATACAATTATCCAATATCAAGAGAGGTTTGACCTCTCCATCCTTGCTCCTTCCTTCCACCCAAGAATATATGAGAGATAATAGAACTTTACATTAAATCATGACCATCAACCAACCATCACATATAACCTGATAATGCTTCTTGAGACTTCTTCAACTTATGAAATTATTCAATTCTTGGAATACTCTAATCCTATAGATAATATTACTCAATTTATTCTCTGAAATGCCTCCAAGTTTCACTCCTTTAATCCTCCTCTAAAAAACGTTATAGAGAGAATGGTAGACCTTATTCAATTCTCATTTATTCAGGAGAGCGAACTTGTACAGAATGCCCCATGCTCAATATTTAACATCAGATTCTGAAACTCTCGCACAAGAAACTAAATCTCGTACTCTTTCCAATGAAATTGGTCTCACTTAATTTGGATTCTCGATGAAGAATTTATGATTTTCTTACCTGGAACACTTGTTTAATGATTAGCTTCAGGACTAGTCAAAAACCCTATATTCCATACAGTGTATCTCCAAAATTATAGAGAATAAATAGCTGCATTTTTTACCACATGTACCTAGATATGTATTATCCATACCATATCAATTTCACCATCTGAATCATTCTGGAAAAAAAGTTATAGCGAAAATGGTAAGATGACCTGTAAATAACATACCTTAGAACACATCACCAAAAGACTTCATCCTTCCTTGAAATCCATCCTTCTTTACTTCAGATTTCCTCTGAAATTCGACTTGTATATCAAATGAATGTATAATGATATGTATTTATACCATTTATGTCACTTCATTTTAACATTAGGGCCGACCTGACACTTTCTTATTTTGTAATTATTTTTTTTAATTATCTTTAGGGCCGACATGTACTTCCTTCTTCAATTAACTTTGTCATCTTCAAAAATTCATTTCTCCTCAACCATGAGGATCTATGTGACATGCCACCTATCACCGGAAACAAAATGATGTATACTATCCATACATGGGTGTTTTGTTTGCATTTGCACTTCCCTTCATGTCCAAATACCTTCATCAATCTTGCGGTCGAAAACCAATGACTAGGGTTGGCATCAATGACAACAACCAATATTCCAACACTACCATGACTTGAATTGTAGGTTAAGTATTACCTATTTCAACATGTCCACGATGTTGTGAGAGAAGACTGAGATAGTCTCTCATGAATAATTCTAAGGGCTGTGCAATAAGGAAGAATCCTTATTCCTTATAAATCTCTTAATCTCTCACAAGGTTGACCGAGTGGAGTGTTGACTCCAAGTGTCTGAAAAACTTCAAAACTAGTCAAAGGTGAGTGGAACCCTTGGATCATGGAAGTACGTCTTGAAGGGCATGCCAAGTAAACAAATTGTGAGTCAATAAAAATCTAGATGGCCTAGAAAATAAAATAAAAATCTTTAGACCTTGTTAGAATCGAATATTTAACTAATTATTAAATTATAAGATAAAGAATATACCAAGAGTCTAATTCTAAGATGGTTGGTTAAATTAAAACATTAAAAGGGAATGAAGGGAATTAGACTAGCAATTTAAGTGAAAGAAGAAATAAAAATAAAATTGGGTAAATGCACATGTGTGTATTAAAATAATAAAATGGATTTTAAAATAAAAATAAATTAAAACATGAGAGAATAGGAGGTCCACATAGAGTAGCATCTTGAGTCAATCTAGCATTAATCCTAACTAAAAGAAGACTCCTAATACATCTCAAATTGAAATTTAGTTAGGGGACAGAAATTAAATGAGGGATTGGGGATCTAAGAGACAACTAAGAGGAAAAATATGAATAAATTGGGGTGTGAGGAAAATTGTCTAATTAAGTAAAATAAAAAGAGAAATTACATGTGCAACTTTGGGAGAGTGTGACAAGTGTAGTGGGTGAATAATCCTAATTTAAATTATTAAAAATTGATTAATTGTGCATGAAAGGACAAGTGTCATTGCTAATTTTCCTATAAATGAAATGGAAAGGAAGAGAGAAATGATTCTCATTTTTTTGGAAATATTGTTATGCTGCCAAAATTTTCTTGACTACTTTACTTGTGGAGAGTTGGGATTGCAAAATTGTGCAAGAGGTGGAAGTCTCTTTTTGCAAGGGAAAGTTTGTGTTCTTGGTTTCTTGTGTGTGGCTCCTTTGCAGCTTGGGGGTAAGGGGGAAGAAGAGTACCCCTAGCATTAGCTGGGAGGTACCGGTGAATTCCTTGGATTGGCAGGAGAAAGAAGGAAGGGACGCACAATATTGTTTGATTAAAGATCATCAGTAATAATCTTTAGTCTTGGTTACGGTAAGGGATTTTGTGAAAAGTTCCAATTTTATCAGAAAAGCTCAACCTATTCTTAAATTGTCCTATATATTCGAGTCCCATATTTATTAGTACCTGCCAAAGCAGGTACTCTAGCAATCACATAGGTGTTAAACAACCTACAAAATGATATTACTTAGTCTATTTTAAAAAATGTTTATTCAAGATTTCCAAACTTTGATTAAATTTGTAATTAATTTTAATATTTTTAACATTTCAAAGCATTTTCACAATTTTTAAAATATTTGTATGATTTTTTTCATTGGCTGAGGAAAATTTGGATGGAACATAATTCCCTGGTGTATAACCAATTTTTTTTCCATATTTTTGAGACTTTTTAATTCAATTTAAAAAAAAAAACATTTTTCTATATTATTTATTGGTCTATTAGCTGACATGACAGACCTTTCACCTCCACTGTATTATCTGACATGACAGACATTTCATCACTGTAGTCGAGGGACATTGTCGACCTTCCATAGTAGCACTGCACTGCAGTCAAGGCATACCCACCTTTAACCAGAGCACTGCACTCAAGGGACCGTGTGGTTGTGGCTACCGCATTGCACTCAAGGGACATTGTAGTCATGGCTACCTGCATGCATTGAAACATAGTGGATTTGTCAGCCATTACTGAAACTCCACTCACTTTACCTTCAAGACCACTTTCCTACTGCAAAGAAGCCACTACCGTAATTCTGCATCTGGTTTGATTCCACCAATTCTAGATTGTTTGGGCTCATCCCAAAACACAAATTTAAGCTCTGGGTTAATACAGGTGATGAGGTACCACTCCTTATGGAACGTTGTATTCATTATTCCACTTTTTGCGGAATGTTTTATGCATTATCCCACCTGATTTTTGGACCTGATTTGCAGCCCTTAGCAGAATGGGAAAAAGCCACTAGGTATAGGTATGGTGCAAGCTCAGCCTCTTTACATGACTTATATCATATTTTAAAGGAATTCTTAAAAAACTAATAATAATTTTTTAATGTATATCATAAATATTATGCAAGACTCTATTTTAGCTTTTTTCCTAGATCGTTCTTCCTACTTTAGCTCCTCAACATTAGAGCTATCGATACTTGATCATGACCTAGTAAAAAACAATTTTTATGATAAATGTTTTCCTAAACTATTATTCATAATAGACAAATCCATTGAAAGATGAAAATCATAAATGTCATAAAATATATGAATGATCCTATTAAAAAACCCACCCTTGTTTAGTTAGATTCCATGTCTTTCTTAGGATGACTGAAAATGTGTGAAGGTGTTCCTTTGAATTTAGCTACTATGATCTAATATCTAAATGTGTGATGTGGTCTACCATGGGAGCGTTCGTAATCTAGACATTGATCTCTTTGTCTCTTCCAACATTTTAGGCTTTCTGCTTGTGGATTCCACGAGCATAGTCAATTCGGGTTTTATCTTCTTAGGTTATCCCTGCACAATGGTATTGAATACGATATAGATAAATGTACCAACTATATAGATGTTAACATCTAGTATTATACGAGCGACTGGTTCAGAAGTGCAAGAACACTCCATTATATAAATATTGTTAGTCTGAAAGTGCACTGGATGGCACTTCTTAATTTTTATCAAGGAAACAAAAAATACGATCATATTGCTTGGCTTGTTGATAAGGAGTAAATCCTCCATTTGGGAGGAGTACATCAAATAATAATTTTATATTTAATTTCTGGAATACATTTTCTTGGAAGTATTTGTGTTTTGTTTTCAGAAATAGTCCAAAAGTCAAACTTAGCACATTCCCTACACTATTGTTTGATACAACTCAGAAAGATTGAGATTATTACTAAATTGTTATGCTAAATATACTCTATAGTGGAAACCATGGGATATTGAAATTTATGATGGGATATCCCATCACAAATTGTCCTTCTCACTATGTTCTAATCATTTAGAGCCCAACAAGATGAGGTTGAGTTCAAGTGGGCGTGGGTAGGAGGGCGAGAGTGCCAACCAAGAGTCACTAGCACTAGGGGTGTTTCACACCAGAATAGTCAATTAATAGTGGCCCATCAAACCCACTACAACCTGAATTCCACAACAACAGAAAATTGAAAGAAATGTGTAAATATAACAATGTCTGGGCTGCGCCAACTTACCTGATAGCATGTGGAAAATCCAAGGCCATTCCTGTATAGTTTACCAAAGGCATCTCCACAATCCAGCCATAGTGCCTTACTGTAAATTATACATATCCACACACACCTCATCTGCAATAGTGTCATAGTATCATTACACATCAATTAACAATGAGCGCACCTCTCCCTGTAAAATATGATAGTGTTACAATTGACTGCCCCTTGAGTAGGCTAATAGGAACGTGTTTAGATTGATGGATAAATATAAACCTCTGGTTGAGGTGCCTTCACTCTCCCATAATTGTACTCAAACAATAATATAAATTACCCAACATATTTCTGGAAAAATAGAAGTGGTTTTGGTATTGTTTAATCTAATATATTCCAACACTTAACATTGGTTTTGAATAACAAACGATATTGTATATTAACTATGAAAAACTGAGTGATGGACAATTTGTAGCAGGAACTTGACAGTCCAAACGTTCATGTAGATGATTATTTCGACATTATCGTTGGAACGAGCACTGGCGGGTTCGTGACTTCCATGTTATCTGCTCCAGATGAAAACAATCGTCCACTATTTGTTGCAAAGGATATTACTATTTTTTATTTAGAGAACTTACGGAAAGATAAACAAAAATATCTCTTATGGACAGAGAAAAAGAAACATGTAACTCATTATTCCACCACCACAAATAATGATATGAGATTCACGTTGAAATCCTGCACTAACAGACACTATCAAGCTACCTGCCTTTAGCACCATTGAAATGATATGACATTCACGCAAAAATCTTGCACTGGCAGCGACCAGGCCTGGAATTTGACGGGCTGTAACCCGTTTTTTACCTCTCAGCCCGTATTTGACACTGGCTAAAAAAATTTACACGTCATCACTGACTGGCATGAGAATTGTCTACCTGTCAGTTTGACGTGTAACCGCCTCCAATGCCCGTCAAAATCTCTAGTGGGTATACGGGCTAAGTAGTAGGGCTAGGTAGTAGGCACGACGTGGAACGGTGGAAGGCTGTAGACTCGTCACTTGGAGGCTGGACGCCGGCATTACCAGCCGCGATTGCAAGACAGGTAAGCATCCGTGACTGCAGGAGGGTGAAGTGATGGATAAGCGTACATCTTTTAAAAAAATGAAAAAATATGAGTTATCGATCGCAACGTACACGTCATCTACAGGTATGTAAGTTGGAGCGACTTGAAGGCTAAGACGTGTATTATTTCATAGGATGCCAGGACAACTTGAATACACACCCACTGGTTTTTTTTTCCACAGACATGCGGCATGCCCACTGTTTTATAGAATGGCACGCTGATGATAGCTGGAATAGATGTATTGTTTTATAGAATGAGACAGTTTCGCTTGCATACATTTACTACTTTCTAGGACAGGCTCGCCGCTCACTGTTCATAGATTGAATACGTGTCCTGTTTGAAGGTCTATCAGGCCAGTGATACTCCATACCTTTACTGGACCCATGGCTTAGTGTGGCTATCACTCCAGTTAAGCGTACACATAATTTATGTTTACATTGAATATCGATGACCGTGAAACCGTCAAAGCAGTTGTATGAAATAAATTAATCAGCTACCCGTGCTTGCGTGTCACCAGGCTACAGGCTACTACCTAGTCTCCTGTTTAATTGCTCCTGTTTAATTGATTATTGAAAATTTGGATCTAGATCCGTCTTCTCCGTTCGGAGGCTAGAGCAGTGGAGCCTGGAGCGTTCGAGCTCCTCCTCCCGCCACAAAATGCAATGTTGCTTTGCCCTGCCCCGTAGAAGGCCTGCTTTCCCGCTTTCCTGCTTTCTTTCCTGCTGCTGCCGCGTCTATGGTGAAGTTGTGAACGTTTTATGGGTTTATAGTTTGTTGGGGGCGGTCATTGAGGGAAACCCGGTGAAGGAAATTTCAGGCCTGCTCGGCGAATCGTATCCATCTGCCCGCCGCACAAGAAAATAGGTTTTCAACAACAGACTGACAGCACTGGTAAGTTTTCAAATGTTTTGTTCAATCTTTTGTCCGGTGTTTAGGCCGCTGTCATCTTATTTATGTAACTCCAGGCCGTATCAACCAGTTCGATTCTTATGTGCACAATTTTTGTATAAAAATGAGGATCCTTAGAGTTGCAGGTAGTTAATAGAAATAGGCCTCCAATAAACACCTTCCCGTTCAAATCTTCTGGTACGTGCTGCTTGCAAAACAGTGACTCATAAAATAACTAGAATAACATTATTGAAAATCATTTGAAGGAATAATCATGAGCAAACAATATTTTGTTATTCATTGGAATAATCTTCACCTTATTAGACCTCCCGCTTGTTTGTAAAAAACTCCCTTGTTTTACGTCTGCAGGTAGCATATTGACTCGTCTTAATTCTCCTTCCCCGTGCGCATAATAGCATTTATCCCCCCTCACGCAACCTCCAGGTGACTCGTAGTATCTGTAAATCTCTGTCTTGGTGTATATGGGCACATTTACACTGATAGGTACCAAACAACTGTTGTTGGTCAAAACTTCTCAAGTAATTTAGGTTGGCACGAACCTAAAATGTCGGGACTCGGAATTGAGTAAAATTTTTGGAAGGTCAATAGATAATTACCTTTCGTCATCCCGTTCTTGAATTTGATTTGCATTTTCATTTTTAGAAAAGAGATTCTTTGTATAAATATATGGGCATTTTTCGTTTTCAAGCCAGTCAGCGATCTCAAGTGATGCCGGGCCCCGGCAAATACTCCTTTAGCTTACCTGTGTAAGAGTCACGGTGATTTGTTTAACATGATTTATATCTATATCGATAGATATATATGGTGGCATTGGCAACTGACTAATTCTGTCACCCCTCCACTCCGACTCTCTGCTTAGACTTTTATATTAAACGCAATCCTACAGAGAGGCAGCGGCGGCGCCCTGGACTATCGTGTATAGTAAATGCCAACCCCTCTCCCTCATGGGATGCAAATTTTATAAAAAATTGACACTTATAAATATACATAAAACGTAAAATGACAGGTATGAAAAACAAACACCTGTCATCAAATTTGCACTTGACAGGTAAAGTAAATTTGAAATTCCAGGCCTGGCAGCAACTATCAAGCTACCTTCCTTTAACACCAATGAAAGTGACTATGAAAGAAAATTCACAAAAGTCTTGTCACCATCATGAAAAGACCTGTCACCGTGATAAGATAATGTCAGAGAATTGTAAAAGATCATTGAGAAATGTATAAGGACACTTGTTTTATTCCACATGCAAATATAAATAGACTACGAACTATCATGCAAATTGGGTATTAACTTGGAGTTTTTGATTGTTTATAGAGGGTTTATGGTCATACCAAAAGTTGATGAGATAAAATTGAATCCCTGCGTTCAACAAAGTTATGTAGGCACATATGTCTACGTTAATGCTCATTTACATAGTGTTCAAACATCCCTTGTGATATATATGAGCGTTGAAAAGGGTTAAAAAATATTTTGCATTACATTACATTTTGATCGCTTGTAGATTTGGTAAACTGTTTTACCAGATTACTAAAATGATAAAACTATCCCAACCACTGCTATCATATGTGCAGTGGCTTTTGAATCTGAGTTTGCTTTACACTTTTATGGAGAAGAAATCCATTGATCTTGATGCAATGTTTAATTATGTCATCCATGACATCATCAAAGGCACTTTAAACAAAAATTGTATCCATGACATCATGAAAGGCACTTTAAACAAAAATTTTAATCATAGGAGGTAGTTTTTTTTTCCAAAAAAATTGCACTTTATATTAATAGTAATATAAAATTTTACATATGTCAGAAAATTCAATACAGGACTGTATAAGTCATAAAATACACAGCATTATCAATCGTCTATTGTTCTCTCTTTCCTCCTCTGATTATGAGTGTGTCCACAATAAAAAAAAAAATAGATAAGATCTTCCCAGAGACTAGTCGAAAACTATGAGCTAACACTGAGAATATCTAAAACTGTGAATCCATAAAAAAGGCAGATTCCTCATCTTTTTTCGACAAGAGAATAGAGATGCTACACACAACGAAGAATGGGATGAAAAAATAACTAGTAGAGGTTTAAAGAGAGTCAAGGCCCTTCGTGCTTCTCAATGCAATGATAGTAAGTCAGCTTCCTTGGCAATTTTTGTAGTGCCATCTTTGAGAGGCTGTCCGCTTCTCGATTTCCTTCTCTTAAAACATGGTCGAAAGATATTTTTGGGAAGGAATTAATTGAAGCCCTTACCCACTCCTTCCATCAATCCAAAGATATGACTTGAATCCCTCCTTTGTCATCCATCCAATCTATAATAATCTTGGAGTCGCCTATAAGATGTATTAACTGAAAGGACAACCTACTTGTCAAAGTAAGCAACGACCATGCTCCAAGGAGTTCCACTCTTGTGTTAGAACCTGGACCGCAGTTTATATACCATTTGTAGCTACACTTTTCGCTATATGTAATAACCCTGCCTGCTCCATTGTTTGTTCTGGATGATGTGGCCGCTCCATCGAACCACCCAACTATGTTGTCGAAGTTTATCTGAGTCAATCTAGTTCTATGCATCGGGGTAATATTCTCTTTTGAGTGTTCTTTTATAGCCATAAGCATTAGATGGACTACCTTTCATAGCGAAGGGATTTTGTCTTCAAAGATGGTCAGATTCCGTTCTTTCTACAAAAACCAACAAGTCAAAGCTGTTAAAAAATGCATTTTTGGGTTTGTTACACACCATCCTTTAAAACAATCAATAAAGTTGTTTCTTGTCCATCTGCCATGAAATTTTAAGGCCGATTTTAGCTTCAGCCAAACATCCACTGTGAAAACACAATCCATAAATAAATGTTGAGTAGTTTCTTTGTTTTTTTTGCAAAGATGACAAATGCCCGGACCACTATGACCTCTGCATTGTAGATTTCCCCACAGAATTTTTTCCTCAACTAGAAGCCATATAAATAATTTTATTTTTAGTGGTACAGCCCCAAAACGCTCTGCGCCAGCCACCTGTAATGTGAGGCCATCTCAAATTTTATGATTCCAAGTAAATTTTCTTGACTGAGATCACGCCTGATTTATTTCCACCGATCCACTTTAGGGAGTCTGATTTATGTTGAATGAGTACACCATTATTAATGAGTGCCCTTCGGTAGCTGTTCCACTCCTCCCATAAATGCCCTGGAAGATTTAGATCCTCGATGGTGTGCCAATTCGAGCTGATCATCCCCACATTTAGGTTTTTCTAAGCCTGAAAAAGATAGTGTATACCTTTACTGTTAAGAGTGGCAATCAGTTCTTCCGACAATAATGCCACCTCCCCCATTTCCAAGATGTGGTCTTTGCCTATGACAATGGCAGTTCCATCTCCAGGACTCCAGACCATCCAGTGAAGAAGTAAATGTATGGATTTCAACAGATTTTGCCAAGTCTGAGATCCTCTTGACCTATGAGCTTCCACTATTCGAAACCAACGATGGACAGATACAAATTCCCCAAAGTTTGTCGGGCCATTCACTTTCGGAATTAAGGCAATGAAGGTGGAATTCAATGACTTGATAACCTCGCCTTTGATATGTGACTCTTCAACAACTTCCATCAGATCTTTTGAGACCAAGTCAAAGAAATGAATAAAAAACTCCACACTCCATCCATCAGGCTCGGAGATTTTTTCCTTTGAAAAACCTTTTAATACCTCTAGAATTTTTGTTTCTGAAACAGGTTTCTCAAGGACCTCGAGATCTTCTTTTGTGACCATCCTAGGAAACAATATTACGGATTCGACTTGTTCAACAATTTTATTCTCAGCAAATTCTTTATAGAAAGAGATGAAATATCTTTTTGCTTCAGTCTTTAAGGCTTCCTGCTCATGATGCAAGTGGTTCTTTTCGTCTTTTATCTCCTACATAAATTTTTTATTGCGCCTATAGCTAGTAAAATGGTGAAAAAACTTAGTGTTTTTATCCCCGCATTGGATCCACACTGCTCTACTTTTCAACCTCTAGCGAGCCTCCTCCTCTGATAGTAGCTTATTTTGTTTCTCTTCCAATGCTTTTAGCTGGGACCCCTCTTCCGACATAATGGTTGCTTCCCAACTATTCTTTGTAATAGTATTAATTTGTTGCTCGAGAGAAGTTAGAGGCTGATTCTCTACTCTTTTTTTCCTTGCTAACCAAACCTTTAATTTGGCCTTGATATTTTGTAGTTTCTGGGCCAGCCTTCTTTGTGCCCCTATAACACCACTTCCCTGGACCGAGAGCCATTCCTTCTTTACCAGTTCCTTGAATGATGCTTCACACAAAAATGTTGGATTAAATTTAAAAGGTGAGGCAACAGAAATATCACTTCTTTAAAGTTGAAAAAAAACAGGCGAGTGATCCAATAAATATGGATGGACAACCCAAGATCGAAACCAAGAAGAAGTGGCCAAGAGCTCAGCTGAAACATATACTCTGTCAAGTCTCTTTTGAATGTTGTCATGCCCACTCCTGCCATTACGCCACATAGGCACAAGGTCAACTGGAGCTGCATCCACCATATTGTTTTTATCAAAGAGATTTTTAAAGAACCCAGCCAGTGGATCGGGTAGTGCTCCTACTCCCTCGATTTCTTTTACACTGGTTGTGAAGTTGAAATCACCGGCAATAATTGGGTCATGTCTATCCAATAGGCCTCTAGAATCTACAGTCTCCCAAAATTGTCTTCGGCCGGAGCAGGGTCCATAGGCATTAATGTGAGATATCCTGCTATTGTTTGGTAAATGTGTGCTCGACAGCAAAATACCTCCTGCACAGAGGTGTGACTGTAAATCTAAGACATTTGGATTCCATGCCGCTAGTAATCCGCCCAAATTTCCAACAGAGCTAACTGTCGAAACCATCCAGGAAGGACAAAGAGAGGTCAAAAAGTGTCTAGCCTTCTCCTCGTTTACTAAGGTCTCCTATAAAAATAAAATGTATGGCTTATGTACATTCAAAATTCTTCGCAGAGAGTGCATTTTTGGGGCGCCTCTAACCCCTCTGATATTTAGGGTCATAAGAATCATGATTTGGACCTCGCTAGGGCTTTCATGCCTCTAAGTGCCCCTAAATCATGAGTGGATTCCACTGACTGTTCATCTTCAGTAACCTAGCCGGATTTCTTTCGTACACTGCGTGTCTTAATAGGGGAGAGTTCCATGCCTAGACCTCTAGACCAAGCAACGGATTTCCCTTTTGTGTTTTCTTTACCACTGGTGGAGCTTTCTAGTTGGTGTGATGGTTGGGGGTGGTGTAGTTCGCGTCCCCAAAAAATAGGTAGCGGGAAAATGCCTTCAGCACTCTCAAAGTTCGAAGTTGAGTCATCAGGAATCACTGCTCGAACATGACTAGAATATGTGGGAGCACGATGGGCAGAGGGGAAATTCGGTCCTGAAAAAGAAGGTGATATCTCTTGTCTAATGGGGACAGAAACAGTGGTAAGAGGGGGCGAAGAAACACTTATTTTCTCATAGGAGGAAACCCCTTCGGTCCCAGGTTCAGTTTGAGGGGAGTGAGGGTTCTCAGGTCCACTGGTCTTCTAATCCATTTTCTCCAAAAAATCTCGCTCCCAGGCTGAGAGTTTATGGTACAAAGAAGGACAGAAGGTTCGTAGTTTACTTGTCAATGTGCATGAATCATTTACTATGAGTACTTCTTCACTTCCCTAAAAGGAGCCTTTCTGATCAACATCAACCTCTTCGCTTAGGTATGCGTCTTGGGGAGGGATTTCCTAAGCATCATCAGCATCACCATCTATGTCTATGGCGGAACAAGTTCTTCTCAAGTGTCGTGTGCGACAACAGAGAGTGAAAAAAAACATAATTCCTTGATAGTCTAGGCGTTGGAGCATGACATGTCCATGCCATTCCACTTCCAACATGTCCATGAGACCAGCTATGATATCTATTTCAACTAGTACTCTGGCCATTCTTTTGTCTGATGACTTTAAACCAACCTCATCCACTTTCAGAAAGCGCCCAAGGATGTTTCCAATAGCAGTTAATGCCTTTATGTTCCACAGGTTCAATGGAAGACCTGGGAGAAGAACCCAAATGTGTGTATAGCTGAAGTAGTCTATAGCCAGATTAAAAACCGACTTCCATCTCTTCAACATCAGGTTGCCCCCTTCATAGTCCCAAAAGATCTGAAGGATGAGCTCTACATCTTCAGGAACTTTGAAAACTAGTCCAAACCACCCATAAGTGAGTGTGTGATGCTCAGGAACATAGCCACAAAGCTGTAACTAGTGGGTTCTCATCCACTCCGAGAAAGGGGTAGCACAAAATGTCTTATAGGAAAAACGACCTACTAAGGCACATAAAGATAGCTTCCAGGTTTCCTCCAGGCCAACATCCATTCTTATCACTAGGCGCCTTCTCCACCTCTTCGGCTTCCACACCTTTACCTCTTTGTTTGGTCGAGTGTCCTTTACCTTCAGGGTTCCTCGGATAGGGGGGCAAGGAGAGGTGAGTATCTGAGAGGGGGTTGAGGAAGTGTAGGGCCCTAAGTTTGGGTGAGGACCAACAATGGACGCCCTGAGTGTACCTGCAAGACATGCGCCAATATTGGAAGCAGGTAGTGGGGTAGTCTTAGAAGGATCAGAGAAGCCTGAGTCATGTTCCCAAGAAAGATCACCCAACGAAGGCAAATGTAGGATTTTTTCTAGTGTTGTAGGGTCACTAAGCTTCCTTCCTCCCTCGGGTTTATTGCTAAGTTCATCCACAATGTGAAATAGTCTAGCCTGTGCCCACTCCTCCTCGTCTGTAGCGCTCATTAGCGCACTTATTTCTGGGGCCATGTTCCCAAACTGTCCCCCCTGTCAACTTCCACTGTTCAGGACAGAAAAGTCAAGTTGCTAAAATCTAAGATTTAAATAATAAGAAGCGAAGCTATAGTCAGTGAGGCACAATAAAAAACCTTTCTCCAAGCTATCTGGACCAAGCAAGAAGGCCTCCCTTATGTTCGGCTATCTGATGTTTAGAGGGAGACTTGAAACAAGAAAGGATGGGCTCAATGACAAACAAGTGAGTACCAACTCAAACATATGAGGTAGTTACACCATATCAAAGATTGCATTTCATTGAGGTAGTTACACCTTATCATAGATTGCATTTCAATATAGATGGTAGCCAATCGGGTAAACAAAGTGTACAAGTGTTTTAGTTGTAAATTAATATGGGAGAGCATCAACACCTTTATAATAAGCTGAGAAAGTTATATAACATTTATCTATTTTCAAAATTTATTGGTATTTGGGTTGCTAGATAACTCATAGAATAAATCATAGATAGAGTGCTAAGAAACTTAAAAACTTTTGAAAATAATGAGTACTAATATATTATAATATATTAAATAGCTTATATAATATAATTTAAAAGATCATAGGCACAAGAATAGTGAATACTAATACAATACAATATATTATATTATTACTCATATAATATAATTTAAAAGATCATAGGCAGAAGGGGCCACAACTATTGAAAGAGAACCTGTTTGTCAAAATGGGATAATATGTAGTGATATGTTTATTACTTTGACAGGTACTTACAGCTTTGCTGCTCTCGACCTTGTTATTCATCTATTCGATCGCTATTATTATTATTATTATTATTATTATTATTATTATTATATTTTGGTGTAAAGTTTATTTTGTATGAAAGGTCAATTTAGTTTTAAGATCCTTTTAAATTCTTTGTGTCTGAATAAGTTGAGATATTTAGATTAGTATTGTAATTAAAATGTAGTGCAGATTTATGATTCGTAATCGAGTAACAGTTATATAAAAGGATTGGTTTTAATAATGTACCTATATTACCTGCTGCAAAGAACTCAACTCTATATTAATTGGATTGCAACCTTGCAGTTCATTATCTTGAGATCAACAATAGTTAGAATTGAGGTTAAAAGAAAATAACTTATAAATGGAAATTCTAGTAAATTATTTAATAGACATCTTATATACTAGATAATAAACATCCTACATACTTGTGGTAATAGACATCTTATAGATATCTTATATCTTATATAAGAGATAAATATTGCTAGACATATAATGGTTATATATATAAATCCAGTATGAAGACCTAATAGAACCTATTTTCCTAATGACTATTAAATTGTTACAACTATAGAAGGTTGATTCTTTTACTTAGGTCAATGAATTCTTAGAATACAAATTTATTAATTTTATTTTCATGAGTAAATGAAATGTACTAGTATTAAAGTAATTTGGTGTAAATGTTTATTTTTCAATTAGATCGTAAGTTAAAGATTGGTTATTGAATTATTATAGGTCATCAATGTAGTTATGGTGGTGAACTGTCTAGATGATGAATAATAAATTATATGTTTGTATTCTTTAAGATGAGGTGATTTTTTTTGTTTCAGACTAGTTGATTGGGTATTAGATACCTTCATGCTCCTTAGAACGACTGCCAGTTCTGAGACCTTAAATGATCAAAATCAATCGGATGAATCATGTACTTGAGTTCTAATTATGTGTCTTGAAGGTCCTAACCTTGCAGGGTAGGATTGGACGGGTAGACATCATTGTGGCTACTTTTATGTGATATGATGAGATTGATGTGTGCATGTTAGCCTATAAAATGCTAAAGATATTGTGTCTTGATCTTGATGTGTAGCGATGTTGTTGAAATGTGATTGTGTAATTGTCCTTATCATTATATACTAAATGTCTCTGTTGATGTAATTAATTGTAACATCCCGCTCTACTGAGCACACTTTTATTGGGATATTCTTTGAGGACACTTACGTGCAAGTGATTTGGTTATGGTACATTGTGATTTTGTTTCAATTATGGATTATACATGATGATGATGATGTATTGTGACTTATTGTTATTTTGATGTATATGTATTGGTGGATATTATTGGTGAGTTTTCCCGAGTGTGCAGGACACATGACAGGTTATGGATATTGATGGCGTCAATGGACCTCCTTAGACTTTGGATTGAGTCAGGGAGTGGGTTGTATTTGTTTGAGTATTTCATTTTACACACGTGTGATATATGATTGATTTCATTATGATTTATATATATGGACTATTGATATTTTTTTTTTCATTGGATGCAGCCTTGACAATGCTTGCTAATATGACTCACATAAGGAGTAAATGGGTCATGCACATAAACCAGACATTGAGGGAGAGGTGTGGCAATGTCCTTGTCATAACCTACTAGCACTCTCACCGTGGTCTAAAATGTAGGTTAAATATTACCTAGTTCGAGAGTTCCATGATGTTGTGAGGGCAAACTAAGACAATCAATCACAAATATTTCTAAAGGGTGTGCAATAAGGAAAAATCTGTATTCCTTAGAAGCCCTTAGTCTCTCACAAGGTCGACCGAATGAAGTGTTGACTCCAAGGGTTAGAAAAAATTCCAAAACCATTCTAAGGCAAGTGGCACCCTTGGAGCACGAAGGTGCATCTTGAAATGAATTTCACGTAATTAAAACTTCAGTCAATAAATCTAGGTGGCCTAGAAAACATTGAAATGAATAGACCTAGTTAGAATAAAATAATTAATTAAACAATAAATTATTAATTATAAAGCCTAACAAAAGTCTAATCCTAAGTCTAAGTCTAAATTTAAATAAAGGACTAAATGAATTATGACATAAGTTAAAAGATTTGAGAATATAATCAAACACTAGGAAAAAGGGGTATAAAATTTAAAGGTTGAATAAAATGCGTATGTGTGCATGAAATTAATAAAATGGATTTTTAAAAAATAGAAGAAATAATAATATGAGAGAATATGAGTACACATGGAATATAATCTTGAGTCAACCTACCACTAGTCTAACTAGAAGAAGACTCCTAATCCAACTCTAACTAAGATCTAGTTAGGAGACATTCATTAAATGAGAATTTTGGGAACAAAGGGGACAACTAAGAGCGAAAATAGGAACACATTGGGGAATGTGAGGGAAATTGGATTTTTAAATAAAATAAAAATGGTAATTACTTGTGCAACTTGGGGAAAGTGTGACAAGTGTGTGGGTGAATAATCATAATTAAATTAATTAAAAATATAATTAATTGTGCATGAGGACATGTGTCATTGGGGATTTTTATATAAAACAAATGTGGTAGAAGGGAAATGGATCTCACTTATTCATGGTAATGTTATGCTACCAAATTTTTTTGCACTGTGTTTTACTTGTGAGAGTTGGGATACCAAGCTTCGAGAAAGAGTGGAAGCTCTTCCTTGTTAGGCAAGCCTTGGGGATATTGTTTGTCAGTTTCTTGTGTGTTTCCCCTCTGTGGCTCGAGGGGCTAAGGGGGAAGAAGAGTACCCCTAGCATTGGCTAGGAGGTACTGGTGAAGTTTCGGTGATTAGTAAGCGGGAGAACAGAAGGAGCGGAAGTTTTGAAGAACATCATCAACTCTCTGTCTTCTTTGGATTCAATATTTTATTTCTAAATTTTATTGTAGCATGATTGACATGTATATTAAAATGGGAATAGTAGCTGTAGAATTTAATTAGAAATTGGAATCCAAATAGTTATTTTGTTGCCAACTAAATGATGGAATTCAATCTATTAAGACTATATCATCGTTGAATAATTATTGCAATTCAAACTTGTATTTTGTGAGTTCTTGTAATGTTCTGTTGTAAAATTTGAAAACCATAATTCATATGGTCTGATTTGTAAACAATTATTTATTTTCCATTCAATATTTGATTATTCGTGCTTGTGTTTTGGTCTCATTTTTTTTCTAGGGTCACGATTATGGTTGATTCAATGTCAATATTAAAGGCATGTCGAAATTTTTAGAATCTTGAATCGTTCAACTTATAAACGGATCCGGAAATTTATTTCCTTGAATGTTATTACAATTTTAGAATTGATGTGTTGAGCAGTAGTTAGATTTCTTTTAATTTTTCATGGTTTACAAGTCTCCCGACTTTCCTTGTTATCAAGCGAGAAAGTGGGACTACCGTCTAGTCTCTTAAGAATTTTTGTTGTCGGATAAGTAATACATTTGTCCTTGAACACGAGTTATTAGACTAATAAAAGTGTTTTTAATTGAAAATAAACTCATTAATATTCTTTGGTTTATGAATTCCTATTTTCGTAGGTATTCGACATGTAGTGGCTATGTTTTAACTTGATAATAGTTAATTATTATTTTACCCTTGGTGTATTTAATGACTCCATAGTGGAATTCTAGTGGAATGATCTGTTTAATGATTTTTAAACCTCTAGAATTATAGAAGTTAATTTCTTTCATAGTTCAAGCAGTCCTTGAAAATACTGCTTTTGAATAAAGTTGAACTAGTGAATAGATATCCGGTAAAAAATTCTTTCCACATTATGTTGAAGTTAGGAATGATTGTCGAGTCATCACATATTAACTATGTATTTCATGTGGTACACTATTCTAAGTGAATATTGATGTTTAATCACATTCGTCAAGGAAAGGAAAATTGTAAAATTCTTAATATAGTTTTTATGTGGCATTTTTGGGGAGTATAATATTATGTCTAGATAATGATCAACATTGTTTTGTAGTATTATGGAGATGGTGCACTAGTGTAGATATTTAATAATAAATTGGTTTTTTCATTCTAAAAGGAAAGAGATCTTATGTAATGATTAGAATATATATATATATATATATATATATATATATATATATATATTAGGTTTCATATAGAGAAGGAATAATATCTAGATGATGAACAATTATTATTGTTGTAAAATTTTAAGGAAGGAAAACTTATCCGGTATTTTGAGGAATTGAATGATTGGATTGCGATATGAATAAGTTCTTATTGGTATTTAATCCTGAGTCTAAATTAGATATGGTTATGGGAATAGATACCTCCATGTTCTTCAAAAATATTTCCAGTCCTGAGACCTTAAATGGTCAAAATCAATCAAATGAATCATGGACTTGAACATTGATTATGTGTCTTGGAGGTCCTAACCTTGCATTGTAGGTTGGGGATTAGTCATCCTTGCTATGTTTATGAGATATGATTAATTTGTTAGTATTCATGATGTTGTAATTGTTTCTTTCCTTGTAGTGATGTATATGATAAGAGGACAAGTAGTGTTGTTGTATGTTATTGTCACATATCGCTTGTTCTAATTGATGTTTCACACAAAAAAAAACAATGTATCTACTGAAGTTGTGTTTTAATGGAGGGCTCGTTACATTAACAGATTGAACATTCTTTAATTATTTTAAAAAACAAATAAATAAAAATTTACTGCCATTTTGTAAAATCGCTTGTTATGTGCTGCCAATGGAGGGATCATTTCAACCTCACTTTGTATCCCCCTCCATTTCTTGCTCATTGTATACCCCTCCCTCTTATACACTCCCCCAATTTCTCTCTTTATATCTCTCTACCCCCATTTCCTCTATCTCCCCCCTTCCTCTCATAATCAGCCTCACTCTTTGTCTACCCCCTACTCCTTCCCTCTCTCTCTCTCTCCCTCCCTCCCACTATCTCTCCCCCCTCTCTCTCATACATCTACCCATCCCTACTATCTCTCCCCCCCTTCCTTCCACTCTCACTCTACCCCATATCTTTGTCTCCCTCTCCCTCCCTCTCACACGCTCAAACACTCCTTGTCTAGCCCCCCTCTCTTTCTTTCTCTTCCTACCCTCTCACACTCACACATTCTCTATATACCCCCCTC
>SNQJ01S0150365.1:5896-18563 GCA_010110895.2 Picea sitchensis
ATATGATGGTAACCTGGTATGTAAATTCTGAAGGCCTTAGAGACCTCACAGTATCCAACAAATATTCCCTTCTTTCTTGAAGGATCCAACTTAGTTCTCTTTTCTTTTGGAATGTGTACAAATACTGGACAACCAAATATTTTAAGATGGCTTACTTCTGGCTTCTTTCTGGTGAACATTTCTTCGTGAGTTTTGAATCCAAGTGCCCTATGGGATAATCTGTTTTGGACATATACTGTTGTTCTTGCTGCTTCAACCCATAAGTGCATTGGAAGATCTTGATCATGAATCATAGTCTTTACTGCTTCCATAATCGTTCAATTCTTTCTTTTTGCTACACCATTTTGTTGGGGATTATAGGGAGTGGTGAGCTCCCTCTTAACCCCGACATCTTTGCAAAAAATTCCTAAATCATTTGAGGTGCACTCTCCTCCATTGTCTGATTCGAGGAGAATAGAGCCTTCCGGAGGTCACTTGAGTCGAGTGACAGAGTTGAGGAGGTCCCACAGTTGCAGAGTGATGCTTCACAGGGGATACAGCCTCAGGTGTCGAGTACACCGAGTTCAGGGGTGACTGGTCCACCCGGGATAGTTTCATAGTCACAGTTGCTGAGTATACAGACTGTTGGTGCAGGTGCTTTAGGGTCATAGACTACTGATCAAAGATCTGTGGATAAGACTCATAGGCATGAGGCGACTACTCCGCGAGAGGTTACTTCAGGGAAGAAGAAATCGAGATGGTTTTAGGAGACTCTGAAGGAGGCCAAGTAGTATGTTGGAGAGCCTCAGAGGTTGATGAGAGAGAGAAGGGCGCCAGAGAGGTTTGGGTCCCACTTGGCTATGGTGACGAGCAAATCAGAGTCAGAGGCCACTTTTGATGAGTAAGTTGTAGATTTACTCACCGAGGCCTTGCCAAGGGGCAAGGATGTCCACTTCAAGGACAAGTTTGGAGGGGTCAGTGACACTTTCGTCGATAAGAGGGAGTGTTGAGATCTAGGTACCTTGGAAAGTGGTCCCCTTGTGTTTGTGAGTCTCTAAACACAAAGGGGGATAGTATTACCCTCATGCTTGTACTTTATGTTATAATTTCACTTTGACTTTATTCACTTAAGTCTAAAGTGACTTTATTCACTTAAGTCTTAAAGTGACATCAATTTCACTTAAGTCATAAAGTGACATCAATTTCACTTAAAAGTGAATTAATGAACATAAAGTGAAACTATGGAAACTTAAGTGAGTTTATGAGATCTAATCTCATCCACTCATTTTGGAGAAAGGCTTAGATCTAATTTGAGCCCTTGGTTTTCTAGGCTAACCTTGAGATAAGGTTAAAGGAGGCAAAGGAGGGAAAAGGAGGCCAATTGTCCCTTGAGAGAGTTGAGTGAGGAGGAAGAGAGGAAGTGAGGATTTAAGTTGAGCTAGGGTGCATTACTTGAGAGGAGAAGTGCGCATGAGCTCAAGGGCACACTTGGTGAGAAGCTAAGGGTGCAAAGCATGGAGAGAAGCTTGATCTTGAGGATGGGCGCACTATTGGAGTAGGGGCGCACTTCTAGCAAGCAAGGGGCACACGACTAGGTGAAGGGCGCACTCACTTGAAGTAGGCACACTCGTGTAGAGAGGGCACACTAGTGTGTGAGGGCGCACTTGTTGGTGTGGGTGTGAAAGCCAAGGAGGAAGTTGTGAGAGCCAAGGGGCGCACCATAGCATTGGGCACATTCTCCAATGCAAGGGGTGCACCATAGCATTGGGCGCATTCTCCAAGGCAAGGATGCAAGTCTATACCACTAGCAGGCAAGCAAAGACATAGCAAGAGAAGGGGGTGCACCAAGGCAAAGGGTGCTTTGTTCAAACACTAGCAGGCACAAGTTTGAGGGACTCCATTGCAAGCTTGAGAAGAAGCTTGGATTGTATCAGGTTCCTTGTGTATTTACTTGTTGTAGCATTTGCTTTCAGATCTCCATAATATAAATCTATCTCTCTTACTAGTTTTCCCCATGGGGGTTTTTCCAGGGTCATGTTGACCAAAAACACTTGTGTTCGTTTGTCATGGTTTGCTTAGTATTTTCAGTTGTAGGTTGTTGAAGATCCTAGAGGTGTATTTGATGTTTAATGCATGTTAAAGAAGGCTAAATTGGACAACAAAACTATCCATCATTAAACCTTACAAGAGGCACGAAAGAACATCAAATCAAAGCTTAAGGGCAGATTTCAGAGTGGGTAAAGTTAAGATTAGTTGGCTGTTTTGGACAGCGAGAAAACAGTCTTAAAACAGTGAGGAAAACAGTTTGAAAGTACCTTGAACTTAGTGCCCAACAAGAGGTCACATGACATGCCTGTTGGGCAGCCTTAGGAACCTCAAATTTCTTCAGGTGTGTGGTCCTTTTATAGCTCAAGGCCACAAACTTACAAAACTGATAGAGAAATTTAGTTTGGAAGAATATTAGGTGCCTCGGGTGGTCCTGGAAGCTCCGGTTCCTTGAAAACTGGCAATGTTTCCCCTTGGGTGTTCGCTAAACCTGCCAAAACAGCAAGTTATAATGGAGAAAAATTCCCAAAATGCTTTGGGGCAGCCTGCAAAAAGATGTTAGAAGTTGTGTAAAAAATTATCAAGAGAAGGCATATGAAAAGTTAGCAAGTAAAGGACCAAGAAAGCAAGCTAAAGGCAAGCCTTCTTAGTGATTTTGTTTGCTGTTGTAGGACAGCAAACAAAATGGCACTAAGATTACCAAATTTGTAATGAAAGCTTTTAGAATTAACTCTACCTTTTAGCCTTAAAATTTGGAAAGGAAAAACTTGCTAAAAGATACCCTTTTTTATGCAAGATCTACTTAAAATTTTAGATCTAAAGCTTGGATCTATGCATGCATGCCTACATAAATAAAGATCTAATAAAAATTTATAAATGAAGCTTGGAACTTTATGCATGTAAGTAAAAGTAACCAGAAAATGTTTGAAATTTTGAGAAGGAGAGAAAGAGAAGTTTGTATCTTGGAACCCTTGGGCAATGGAGTCTTCTATGTTGGTTTTTGTAGCTTGGAGGTACTTCTGCATAGGCGGTGCGCAACATGCAGAAGTGACAAGCAATTGTATCTCTCAAGCGACTTTATAAAGTGATTTTATAAAGTGCTGTTAGGGTCTTTTAATATTTAATGGGTAAAAGTGACTTTATGAAGTTTGGGTCACTTAAGTGATTTAAGTGAATTCAATGGAAGATTAAGTGACGACAGTTGATCTCAAGAGGGCAAGATCTAATCTTGACCGTTTATCTCTTTGGAGATCTAGGGTTAAGGAAGTTACTCATTTATGAGTGAATAAAGACAACATTTGAGGGAGATGCGGCGCACTTTTCAAGGAGAGGTTGAGAGGAATGTGAAGAGGCACACTTTCCAAGAGAGTTTGAGCTGAAATGAAAGAGAGGAGAAACAAGGAGGATTGTTATGCATCCCAAGGAGAGGATTGACACGCATCCCAAAGAGAAGAAATCAACATTTAATACAGTTTGTACAACTGCTAAAGGAAGGCCGTACAACATTTATTGCTGGCCATATAGAAAGAGTAAGAGCACAGAAATCAAGGCAAGTTTTGGCACGATTTTCTAGGTGTTTTTATTGTTGGAAAATCCATACATCAGGGTACTGTACTGTACAACAAATTTGGGCACAGAAATCGAGGCCGTACTGGGCCATACAGGCACAAAAAAAGAAACAACAAGCTTGGCACATAAATTGAGGTGGTGTTGGGCAGATTTGTGAGATAAGTACAGTCATATTTAATGCTGAAAAGATTGTTGTTGTAAACTCAGAAATATTTCCTGCGAGCTTAATAAAAGAATCTCTCCTTGGCTGGTTTTCCCTTCGGGGTTTTTCCAGGGTCATTGCCCAGAAATTTTTGTGTCAAATGTGTGAATGAATGTTGTCTACTTTTCATTTATTTCCGCTGCTGATTTTCTCGATGCTTAGCAATTTGTATTTCTGCTCATAGTTCCAGTTTAATGCATGAGTTAACTTGCTTATTGGGTGAATGACTATTGGAGGTTGAAATCTGATATTTGACTAAGTATTTGTCTAGTAAATTTTTACATTCTGGTGGATTGAGGAGGGACTGTGTGTTTATAACCTTGGAGTCGTGGAAGATGCAAACTAGCTCAGCCACCTCTCCAAGCAATGAAGTCCTGTGAACTAAAAATATTGCAAAACAAATTGTTAAACTCTTGGTGTTGCCTACAAGAGAAACTCAAAGATCATGTTAGTTAAGCAAAACATACACGCACATCAAAATCTCTCAAATAAGCAAACAATAGGATTAAAGAAAGCAAACTAGCTTACTAGTCCTATGCTACTGGGTGACAACACCCCTTCAAAGGCCTAGCTAACAATTGAAATACAAAATTTTAGAACAATATTACCTCATAACATTAAGCATACGACAATGATCATCCACACACTTGCACAAGACAACTTCTTGACCTCCAAAGCCTTTTTATTCCAATAAAAAAGTATTACAATGGTTTTACAACAACAAGCATGCCCAAACTCCCATTAGCTAACAATGGAGAAGAGTGTTTGCTTAAAAAACTAAGTGGGAGCAATTCCCAAGGAGTGAGGGCGCTAATCCCAAAGTGGATGAGCCACGTGTGGTTGGATCTACGCCATATCTCAAGCAAGTGAAGTAAACTCGCCACAAGCGAGTGAGAAGGTAAGTTAGAAGGCACCACATAGCAAGAGGGAGGTGTGCACCTTCCTTGGGATTGGCGCCTTCAAGGAGAGTGCGCCACCTCCCAAGAGAGGGCGCACTTCCACTTTGAGATCTCCACCAATGCTTAGTTAACTCACCCTCACTCCATCTAACCTTCCACTTAACTCATCACAACTCACCTCAAGTGCCACTAACTAGCAGAGAGGGAGAGTTAGACTAGAGACAAGCCGAAACGTGTTTCCTTAAAAATAGGAAAGCTGATTTATTTGTCTTTTATTCACCTTTTTAGAGTAAAAATGACTTTCATATGAGAATAAGTCAATAATTTCTCTCTAAAAGGGGGTACAAGAGTATAAGGGGTAAATCAATGAGATAAAGAAGAAAGAGAATGAATCAATGAAAGAATTTGATACTAGATTTGAGAATTTACTTAAACAAATCCATGATGACTTTAGCCCAAAGGATGGTGCTATTCTTCTCATATACACAAATGCCTTTGAAGGGAAATTTTGATTCATGCTTAGTGATAAGACCCCAAAGACTCTTGTACAAGCACAAGAGCAAGCTGTTATGATTGAGGAAAACCTCTTAGTTTCCAAAGTTGAACCTTTTCATTCTCCTCGTGCCAAAGTTGAGACCAAGCCAAGGACCCTAAACAATGCTAAACCTACTTAAGATACTATGACCCTCATAAATAAAACGATTGAACAAATGATCAACTAATTTACGCAAAATCATAATCTTCTCATGAATAGGATGACTAACCTAGAAAGGGCTCAACAATAGAATCCTCCTCCTAGACCTCCATAAAACAACAATCGACAACAAAGAGGAGATCTTGGATAGAAACCTAGAGCCTCAAATGAACAAAGAGTTCCCAATATCCTAGTACCTACTAATATGATTAATCAAGAAGTTATTCCTTGGTGTTTGTCTTGCAATGATTCTCATTGGGAACAGGAATGTCCTAGACATCGTGGTGGTGGTAGTAATGAGGATTGTGATAATTGTGATGCCATGAATTATATTAATACATTGGAACCCATTTATACTATCTCTTCCCAAGAATACTACAATGTTACGATGGAACAACTTGAGCAAAGTAAACAAGAAGCTGCTAGAAAAGGCTAGACTAGAGGTTTTGAATCAAATGAATGAAGAATCTAAGGAAATACTTAGGAAGAGAGAATACATGACTTATTCTAGAAAGAAGAATGCGCATGAGACTTTCCCTAGTGATCCCAGATTTCTTCGGGCAAGACCCTTTTTTCCATTGAGTATTAGCCCTGCTCCTCCTCAACCAACCTTGCCTAAGAGTAATGATGTAGATTTGAATATTGATATGGGTGGTACCTTGGTAAAGGTTAATGTACCCGTCCCTCTTACTGAGATGACGAAAATTGCTTCTTTAAGGGAAAAGGTTAAGAAGTTCTCGAGTGTCCAAGATGAGTCTGAGGATCCTCCTATATTGTTACAATCCATGAATTGTGATCCAAGCAAGAAGAAACATGCACCCATTTTCATCACTTTGGTAGTAAATGATTTGTTACTTCATAATTGTATGCTTGATTTTGGGGCTTTTGCCAATGTGATGTCTTTTAAGGTCATTAAGGGTCATGAATTAATTAGGCTTGAAGATCACAAGACCTTAATGTGTGTGAGATTGATTCCAAAGCCATCAAAGTTTGTGGTATAATCAAAGACCTTGAGGTTCACCTTGCCAATTATCCCGAGGTCTCCCTTTTGATGGATATTGTAGTCATTGATGTCCCTGATGCTTGGGGAATGCTATTATCTAGAAAGTAGGCTGCAACTTTGGGTGGTATTCTTCAAATGGATTTATCCTATGCAACCATCCCAATTGGAGATGGGAGATATGTTACCTTGTATAATCATCCTCTGACTTGAAACCATGTGGGGTATCCTAGAGATAGGGATGATTGGAGTGAGAATGGATCTGAAGGAAGAGAGATATGTGATGAGCCTTGTGAAGAGTTAAAAGATTCTCATCCCAACCTTGATCCATCTCAAGACTTGGCCATCCTTCCTTTTGCGCAAGAAGATAGTATTGATGACTAACAATATGGTGTTGCCCGAAAGGAAGGACTACAAAGAGCAACTTATGGGATACATAAACAAAGATCCAGGCTCTCTTATGATTTTGAATCAAAACATTAAAGGAACCTTACATTTGTGTGAAGATGATCTCAAGAGCATTGCCTTGATTAAGTCCCGTCCTCCTACTTTAGATCAAGGGAAGAATATGCAAGATAAAGGAATAGTTGATTCTAAAGTAAGGACAAAAGATTTTCAGAAAGGAAGCCTAGTAGTTATGTGGGACATGAGAAAGGGTAGACCAAATATGCGCAAGGAATTTGATTGTTTATGGTATGGCCCTTACAAGATTGAGAAGAGGTCTGAACCTAGTTCCTTTTACTTATCCACACCTAAGGGAAGGGGATTGCCATTACTTGTTAATTGATATCTTCTCAAGACCTATTATGCGGAAGGAACTTGACTTCTTAGCCTTATAGTAGAATAGGCTAGAGTAGGTCATGTTGTGTGCTTGCATTTGATTGTATTTTCTTTGTTGATATTGCTCATTGATTTACTCATGCATCCATATTATCTTAGACATGTTATAAAAAAAATGATATATTGATGAAATGGATTTTTTTTTTTCTCGCATTGGTTTTATATTTCATAAACCAGGGTGGATAACATCCCCCTATCTTTGAATGTAGCCGGACTTTTCGAGTGATGCAGGTTGTAGGTCTTGGAGTACTAGAGATGTTGATGTACTCATGCGCTCTACGGTGAGCACATGTCCCCCATGTTGGAGCCAAATGTTACCCCCTCTCACCTAGGGGTAACTAGAGGAGATCATGTCTCATGGCCCACAATGAAGAGAGTGATCTGGATGATGATGATGATCAACATTCTCCACTGATAGCAGCGCCTCAGATGCCTCCCCCCTCATCATTGCTCATCTCAACTCATCCACTTAATCAAGATGGTTCATCCAATGATGGTGATCCGACACACATGAGGTACTCCAGTCATTGTTTCATATAAAGTGTCATATTTAATGCATTAGGCATTTAGGTGAGGATCATGGGTTGAAGTTAGATAATGGATCATGATTGCTTGGAAGTTATGCTTTTTTCCTTGTTTCAGCTTGGTGGCCATCTTATGTGCCCTAGTCCAGTGTTGTCACTCTTGGGGAAAAGGGGTACTACTGGGAGGCTTTGATAGGGGTAACGTATCGCTCCCCTTCATACTTAACTCTTTCCATCCATGTTCCTTCCGTTGTCTTACMTTTTGGAAACGRCTGTTACATATACACCAAAAAGGCATATGCCTTCATTCTCCTATGAGAAGAYAGGATAGAATGTCGAGGTTGATGCAGTTGCTAAAGAATAAAAAAAGAAAGCATGTTAAAAAAGAAAGAATGATGGGATACAAATGACCAATTCAAAAGCCAAAGGTCAGCTTCATATCTACCCCCTTCGCTATGATGTGATCACCCTAGTCCTAATGCATTGAATGCATATCAATTAAAATGACTTAATCCTAGTAAGAAAAATAATGAATGCTTGAAACCTGAAAAAGGGGATTGACAAAGTAATAAAAGAATATCAAAAGGCAAGAAGGGGTTTGGAATACACACACTGTCGAGGAAAGGGTATCTCAAGCAACAAGCACTCCCTCTATAGAGGCGCTCATGGAGATGAATCCCCACGTGTCCTTGCATGTCAATGACACCATGCCCATGAATTAAACCCCGTTCCACCTCATTCACTTATACTTACATCTTGAAGGGTTTCCTAGGAACTACGCCTCTACTTGGCTACTGGCACACCTAATAGGATCTTATGATGGTCCTCCCATACCTAAACTTGCATAAGGTCTTAATCTAGTGTGAAGTTTGAACAAGATACCTAAGTGAATTGCTTATGTGTCTTTTGTATTAAGTGGTGGCTTACTTTGTATGATCCTAATGACTATTGTATCTTGTAATGGTTGGTCTCACCTGACTTTGTTGGCCTTGTTTGATCATGATGCACTGTTGACATGGTCCTTTGGAGGACGTTTTCATGATGATGCCTAGGGTGTTGTGTGCTATATAGAGAGCGTTGCACACTTGATGCATAGCGTTGGGCCTTTTGATGATTGGACATGCCCTGGGGCACCTCCCCACACCTCTTGGACCTTGGATGTTGGAGAGATGAGCATGGATATTGTAGATATAGCTAGATGGGCCATTGAGAGGGCAGGAAGCCCACACACTGGATAGTGCACCCCCTGAGCATATTAGGGTTTGATTGGATGATGTTGCACTTGGAGATGATTGTACACCTCCTTGGAGAGGTTGTTGAGCCTTCCTCCCTCATGATGTCATGCCCTAACCCTTGGACATTGCACTTATGATGATGACGTCATGATCAAATGCTTGTTGAGTTGACCTAGCATGATGGCATCCATTTGTTGATGAGTTGGCACTTGGTGATGATGAGACGTGACCTTTGGATGAGGAGATGTGACCCTTGACGATGCTTGCACCCTTTGATGGGGAGATGTGGCCTTTGGAGGCTCCTTTGCCCTTCTAAAAGATGACGTCACCTTTATTTGAGGTTCTCACACCACATGTGTCACTTTTGAGGGGATGTTTTGATGTATTATTGTTTTATTTTCATATTGGAGGCTATTTTGGGGGTCGGCCTTGACCTATCCACCTTGTATCATGTATGTTTTACATTTTTAGGGATTTTTGAGGGCTAAAGCGCTACGGTTTCCTCATATGAGAAGGCTAGCGCTTCCCTCTTAGCAAATCACAACTCACACTTGTGGAGAATCACTTCTATAGTCTTCTTTCTCTCTTTTCTCATCATGGAGTACTTGTGTGCACCTCTTGGAGAGTGATCTTGTGGATGCTTTGTATTGTTTTGGTGGATGATTCATGATTTAGGGTGGATGATTCATGACTTGGTATAATAAGTGTTATTTCCAAGAATTTATGTTTATTCTTGGTGTTTTAAGTAGATGCTCTATCAAATCGTTGATAAGTTGCATGTTTTCTTGTTTCCCTTGGATAATTTTGTTTGAAATCCTAAGAAGGACTGTGATTGTGCATCCCCTTGTTATCATTCATCTTAAGCTTGTTGAACCATATAAGGCCAAGTTTAGGTATTGTGATTGTACATCCCCCTAAGGTTGTCTTTATTGGTGAAATTCTAAGGCTGGAGATTGTACACCCCCCTAGGGTTTACCTATCTTCCACCTTGATCTCTTGTAATAAGTCATAGAAGATATAGGATGACATTAGGGATTGTGATTGTACATCCTCCTAATCTTGTCTTCTTAAAGCATTAAACCTAGGGATTGTGATGGCACATCCCCCTAGATTTTAACCCTTGAGTTTTCTTTGCCTTTTAATCTCTTTGAACTTGTTGCATTGATTCCATTTGCCCAAGGATGTGAGAAGGCACTAGTCTTTCTCTTGTTGCAAGTGACCTAAAACCCTAGTTTTAGCTTTCTCTCTTTCCCAACGACTTGTGTTCACTTAGGACCTTGCATTGCATCTTCATCTTCATCATCTTTAGCCTAACACCTTGCATCTATTGTTTAGGTTCAATATCTAACATCATTATTGCTGTATTAATTGCATTTTCAACCATTAGGGTTTGACATCTTGCATCTATTTAACATAGCTTCATGCTCTTTCTTCCAAGCAATCATTAGGTTATGGTTTGTTAGTCTTGATACTACATTTGGCACCTTTTCCATTGCGTATTGCTAATTTTAGGGCTAATTTACTACTACTATTATAAACTTGTTACATGCTGAAGTATCTTATCTTTCATTCAAGTTTTATTACAACCTTTCTTTTTCTTTGATAGCTAGTGTTTTGTGGCATTTATTTTACTTTTCTAGCTTAGTTAACATCATTGATTGTCTTAACAACACCCCTCACACACGCACAATCAACTTGCTTTGTCTAATTCATCTTAACCTTGCCCTTAACCTTGACCTAGTTAATCAAGTAACCAAGATAAGGGGTTGTAGACTTGCCTGAGCTTACTATATGATCCTTTGAGGTTGCTAGGAAAGCCTCCCTTGTGTTGGATCTCTATCCTTCACTAAAACGAGGAAAGTACTTGCTTAGGTGACAATGGCAATTACTTCCATATGTTACACTAGTCAAGCACCCTATGAAGGCTTTGCACAAGTGCTAGATTTGTTGATAACAATCTCCTTCATTTAATATTGTGGCTTTGTTTGCAAGATCATCAACTTGTTGATTGAGGGCCCATAGGATTTGGAAGAAGGTGACCTCCTAAAATTGATGGGTCTCTTTTTGAATTCTCGCTATGAGTGATGCTAGCTTGCTATTAGAGGGAGTCTTCTTGGAATTCACTAGATTGATAATTATGCTCGAATCGCCAATGACAACCAATGTCCTCACTCTAGTTGCATTCACTGATAACAATCCTCGGAGAAGGGCATACGCCTCTACCTGATTATTTGTGGTTGTCCTGAAAACCAACGCATAAGTCAATTCTTGTTTTTCCCTAGGATCAAGGACGATCCCACCCACTCTTGCCACCCCTTTTGCATGTTTTTAATGCTTGTTGAGTAGTTGATTTTATTTTTTGCGTTGATGATCCTAATCGATTCCTTCTCATGATTGATTTTTTCCACATTGGTTGTGTTACCGCCTAATCCACACGTTGGGTCACGTGGAAGAAATCTTCAATCCATTGGGTGTGGCCTTGGGGGCAAGTCTCGAATCGGGTAGCTGTCACCTGACACTCGATTCCTTCGTCTAGGTTAACTCCTAGCGAAGCTAAGGGGTGTAGTCTCTAAAAAAGAATCTTAAGGATGATTAGATCTAAATAATAAACAATATTATTCTAGGAGTTAATATGAAACAAAAGCAAGTATAACTAATCTAACAACATATATAATGACATAAATAAAGATTGCTTATATGAAATGCGTTGAACAAATCAAGTACTCCAAGATGAATGATAACAACTGATAATAAGCAATTGAAAATACTTGAAAGTAAATGACAATAAGCAAATATAAATATTGTAGACCAGTGCCAAAAGTAAGAATGGTGCTGCGAGATGAATGTGTTGCAAATGCTCTTGGTAAATTTTATTATTAAGGGTGATTGCTTGAATTAGTGGGTTTATTCAGTGAAGTGGCTTGATGTTGCAAGTCCACTTTGTGCATGCAAGATTGTAAGTGTGAAACAAAAGTAAAATCTAATCTAAAATTTGTTTCCTTAAACTACTATCCCTCAAATGGGTATCGGTAAGATCACAAGGAGTTCCAACAGGGAGATAACTGATCTCCATGAGTATCCCCCTGAATTGACAAGTCGATCTACCGATATGGATCTCATATCAAGCAATAGTGGTACAAGGTTTTCGCTATTAAAACTACTACACACTGACCAATTCCGTTTTTGATGGCACCCAAGATCAAGCAAACCTCGCGTGGGGCCTGTTGCCATCCTTATACACACTTGCAAACGTGAGCTAAGTCCGACTCACTTAGTGTGTCCTTGGAGGCACAATGCCTAGGTTCACAGCCCACGCTGTCACTTTGACCGAAACCTCTTCCGTCTAAGCTTACTCCTAGGGAAGCCAAAGGGGGTAGACCTTAGTTTCTAGATGTGTTAAAGTTAAGTTCTAAGAGTTAGTTTTAATTTCTTAAGGTTAGAGGGGATCTATCCTATGATGCACAAGTAGCAAATGCAAGATGCAAGGGTTAACATGTAAAGCAAGCCCTTTCCCTAGGTCAATTAAGACTAGTGCTTAGAAATTGGGCAAGGGGTCAACTATGTTAAAGGGTTGTTCTTTACAAAATAATACAAGTTACTTACAAGTTTACAAAAGAATAAATCCAATGAAAGAATACCATGTACAATTACTTACAATTAAGAATGCTAGGATACAAAT
>SNQJ01S0150366.1:0-23327 GCA_010110895.2 Picea sitchensis
CATTACATGCCTTCACTTCCCATGCATTACCTTTCTTTCACTTTACATGCCTTGCATTTCCTTCACTTATGACTCCATGTCGTTCCTTTCCATGCCATGCCTTACATTTCCATGCCTTTTCATTCCATGCTATGCCTTGCCTTGCCTTGCCATGACATGTCATTCCTTGACTTGCCTTCACTTTCCTTTCCATGCCATGCTTTTCCTTGAATGATCATAGGTATATAGAAGGAATAATTGAAAAAATATTTCAAATTCATGAATTATTGAAATTTTGGCTTCATTTTATGGTTGTTATGGTATTCTTGTATTTCTATGCCTTCCATTTCCTTGCCATTCCATGCCTTTCCATTCCTTTCATTGTCTTTCCTTTCCAGACCATGCCTTTATTTTCCTTACATTTCCTTCACTTGCCATGCCATGCCTTGCCTTGCCTTCACTTTCCATGCCATGGCATGTCATGCCTTTCCTTTCCTTCACTTGTCATGTCATGTCATACCTTGCCATGCCATTTCTTGCCATTTCATGCCTTTCCTTTCCTTCACTTGCCTTACCTTGCCTTGCCTTGACATGACATGCCATGACATGCCTTTCCTTTCCATGCCTTCCCTTTTCATGTCATGCCTTTCCTTCCCTTCACTTTCCTTTCCTTGCCTTGCCTTGACATGCCATGCCATGACATGCCTTTCTCTTCCATGCTTTCCCTTTTCATGCCATGCCTTGCCTTACCTTGCCATGCCTTTCCTTTCCTTGTCTTTCTATGTCATTCATTTCCATGCCATGCCTTTACATTCCATTCCATTCCTTGCCTTTCCTTTCCTTTCCATTCCATTCCATGCCTTTCCATACCTTTATTTTCCATGCCATGACATGCCTTGTCATGTCTATCCTAACAAGGTGTTAAATTGTCAAACATATGTAATAAGCATTGAGAAAAACTTTAGTGTCGGAGATCCTCCAACAAATGGTTTTTAGGTCAATGGAACTACAGTGGAGGGGCCCCATTAACTGAAACCCAGTGTTTTGGAGACAATGCAACTGAAGGTTCATCCATCCAAGTCCCAATTTTATTTTTATCACAAGTTGCAACTTGCCTCCTCAAGTCATTCAAGGAAATGTCACCAATTTGGTCCAGGGGCATAAAATCCAAATCAAGTAGCATTATAGAGTTTTGTAATTTCTCACAAGTCTTTTTTTCCAAGGCTCATGTGACCATGCTACCCACAATCACTCAACACAGTGTTCTTGAAAATTCACCTCTTGGTCAAAAATTGCACTATGCCTCATTGAGAAAAACCCTAGTGTCGGAGATCCTCCAACAAATACGTTTCTAGTCAATGGAATGACATTAGATGAGCCCTACTAGGTGAAACTTGGTGCTCTGGATCCAATGCAACTGATATTGCATCCATCCGAGTTCAGGTTTGATTTTTATCGTGAGTTTCAACTCACCTTCTCAAGCCATTCAGGAACATGTCGCTAATTTGGTCTAGGGGTATAAAATACAAATTGAGCAGCATAACGGATTTTTGTAATCTCCAACAAGATTGTTTGGCCAAGGTCCATGCGACCACTCTACCCACAATTACTTGACACAAAGTTCTTCAAAATCAACCTCTTTTTTAGAAATTACACTATGCCTCATTAAGAAAAACCCTACTGCCAGAGATCCTCCAACAAATGGTTTTTTTGTCAATGGAATGACAGTGGAGGGGGCCCACTAGATGAAACTCATTGTTCGAGATCCAATGCAACTGACGGTTCGTCCATCTGAGTCTCAGTTTGAGTTTTATCATGATTTGTAACTTGCCTCCTCTATTCATTCAGGGACATCTCACCAATTTGGTCCAGGGGAATAAAATCCAAACCGATCAACATAACAGAGTTCCATGCCATGCCTTCAAAACTATCAATATACCTTAGATCCATGTTTCAAGTTTTGTGGATGATTTTATGGTTAGGAATTCATGGATGATCATTGATTTATCTAGGAAGTTCTCTTTCTAAATCGTTGTTGGATATTTCTTGAATGTATTAAATAAATGTTTTATCAAAGTGGTGATATTACATGTTATCTTGTATTCTTCTTGAGTTAAACTTGTCTTGAAACCCTCAATTTCGTGGTTAGATTAGGAATTACCCTCAATTTCCAACCTTGTTAGCTTGACGTCTAGGTTTTAATTGTCATATTTCACCCTTAGAATACACCTTCACACCTTTTATTACATTTTTGTCATAATTTTCAGCCCTCTAGGGCTTGATGTCTTGAATATTCTAGGTTTTTTATGTGCCATATTCCATTTCATCGAGCATTTTTTTTATCTAAACCATAGTTTAGGCTTTCATTTTCGGCCCCCTTTCATTGCATGATTACTTGTTTTAAGGTTTTTTATATTTGTCATGTTGTAACTTTTCATATTGCTAAAGTTAAACATCGTAATCAATTTTTTTATAACATCTATAGTTTCCTTATTGATTTGTGGTGTTTGGTACTTCCCAGTGACTTATTTGAACTTAGTTAATATCATTTATTTTCTTGGAAATGCATGGAAATGGCATGGCATGGCATGGAAATGACATGCCATGCCATGGTTTCGCAAGGCATGTCATGGAAAGGAAAGGCTTATCATGGAAAGACAAGGCATTCCATGGCATGGATTGGTAAAGCATGACAAGGCATGTCATGGAAAGGCAAGAAAATATAAGGCATGCCATTGCATGGTATGGAAATGCATGGAATGGTAAGGAAAGGAATGGCATGGCATGGCAAGGAAAGGCATGGCATGGAATGGAATGGCAAGGCATGGCATGGCATGGCATGGAATGTAAAGGAATGGCATGGCATGCAATGGTATGGTTGGGAAAGTAATGTCATGGCAATGCAAGGCATGACATGTCATGGCAAGTCAAGGCATGCCATGGCATGGAATGTCATGACAAGGAAAGGAAAGACAAGAAATGCCATGGCATTGCATGGAAAGGAAAGGAATTGGCATGGCATGGAAAGGAAAGACATGGCATGTCAAGGCATGGCATGGCATGGAATGGCATGGAAAGGCAAGGCATGGCATGGCATGGATTGGAAAGGCATGGAATGGCTTGGCAAAGAATGTCATGGCAAGGAAAGGAAAGACAAGGCATGCCATGTCATGGCATGGAATGGCATGGAATGGCATGGAAAGGTAAGGCAAGGAAATCCATGGCATGGCATGGCAAGGAAAGACAATGCATGGCATGGAAAGGCAAGGAAATGCAAGGCATGGCGTGGAATGGCATAGCATGGCATGGAAAGGAAAGGAAAGACAAGGCATGGCATGGAATTTCATGTACAGGAAAGGCATGGTAAGGAATGGCATGTAATGGCATGGAAAGGCATGGCGTGGAAAGGAAAGACATGCAATGGCATGGCATGGCAAGGCATGCCACAGATTGGTAGGGAAAGGCATGACATGGCATGCCATGGCATGGAAACTCAAGGAAAGGCAACGCATGGCATGTCTTGACAAGGAATGAAAAAAATTTCACCTAGACTTAAATATCATAAACACTTCATTGGATGGAAAGGAACTTTGTGATATAAAGTTAAGTCATATGTCCCTAGAAAAAATGTTTTTTATTTCTTGGAATGAGAAAGGTTTATTTTTTTGTTATTCTTCTTTCATTGCAATCCACCTTTTGATTTGACTTTTTTCTTGTATAATGTTATGGAAAGTTATATTTATTGTTGTATATGTTAAAATGGGAAGCTACAAGACAAGACATGTAAGGAGGGATTAGTATATTTTAGATCATAGTAGTGTTCTAGGGATTTGTAAATGTATCAACCTATATTTTGGCCATAGAAGGATAGAACTTTGATTTGTACTTATCTTAGTGATTCATTTATTACTATTTTTTGGGTTTAGTTAGAATGATATAGACATTTTATATGTATACATTTGGACCTATTTATGTGTTGTAGGATATTACTTTTATTGGTATATGTTTATGATGATTTTAGTTATGTGATTTGTTTAAACATGTAAATTGAAATGTGGAACTTTGGAGCTTCATGCACTACCCATATGTGCGGTATTTCTTTCCTTTAGTATGAATGTCAACACCATTTAGGTAAGTCACATTGGTTTCCTCAAAAATTCTTTATTGTATACTACTAATTAAATGTTTTGTTAAATTTTACTAGTTTTGGGGTCTTTAAATCAGGTAACCAGTATTATATATAGAAAATTAATATATTTATGGCTCATGAACTTGAGTTTATCTTTCATTTAAAAAAAACATTTTTAAATGATTAAGAATTTTCACTATCAACTGTAAAGTTTGAAAATCAATATATTTTTTATTCATGGACTTCAGCTTATAATTTTGTTCGCTTACAAGTTTGCAATATATTTTTTTACTAAGTTAATATTATATATATATATATATATATATGATGATGATGATGATGATGATGATGCTTTAGTAATTTTGAGGCATCCTCTTTTGTATATGATAATTTCCTTGAAAGTAGTACTTGAAGGTGGACTCAAGTGTCATCCATCAACTTTGAGTGCTTTGGTGCCTTGTCCATCTAGCATCTGCATCCAACAAGTGCACCCAAGTGTGTCCAGTGCATTGGTAATTAGTTTAACTTTATCAATGTTAAAGGAAATGTATGCCCTACCCATAAATTTAGGTAATGAGAACCATTCATTGCTTATGAATTTAGAACTTAGCAATCTTTTCCACTATAAGATATTCATTAATCCTTAATGCAGAAAATGAAAAAGCCATACATTCATCAACATAAAATGTAGAAACAATGTGATGAACATAAAAAACATGCCAGGATATATATATATATATATAGCATCGTCTAAATTGTACATTTTTTACAAAATGACACCTCGTGCCCAATATACAGAACGACAACAAGTGCCCTAACATGGAAAACAACCATATGGTGGCCTATATACATAATGGGATTAATTGGTCAATCATTGACCACTGCCACCCTCAAGAGCATCCTGGAAATCTGTCTTTCTTCTCTTTCTTGACAAAGAACCTCGAGTGGTTCTAATCTTGGATCTACTTCATCACTTCGGAGACTACACAAAGAAAAAACATTGTTATAATTTTTTTTCCTCGATGAATTAAAAGACATAAAAAATGATACTCTGTAATTTAACCTAAGACAACTCACTGCATATGCTATTGATAATTGTGAGGGTGTTACCCTCCTCTGCGACCCCAATATCTCAGTGATTCCACCATGCATCCTTTACAAGGATCAAATACAGATAATTAAACAAATATGCGTAAAATCAATTTCATGATACATAAAAAAATATTGTCAACACATTATCTCACCGTGAATATCTCGGACCTCGATGGAGAGTCATTGGCAGGTGGAGCGCTTGGTTGTACAACCTGCTATGAAGCAACCTCTATTGTGGTAGCCTTGGTGTATGGAGACGATGGAAGTTGTGGTGGGGGTTGTTGGCATACGGGTGCATCCACTATGGATGGATGCAATGGAAGAGGTGGTGCAGATGGGTTGTTTGTCGGTGAATCCACTAGTGAATCATGGAAAAAGACATACGTTGGTGGTGGGAAGAAATGAACCCCCACAGGATGTACAAGTGATGAGAACTCCCTTGGCCTGGAGTAAGATAACCCAAAAGCAAAGCCCAAGTGCCCATGGAGTGTGGTAGTGTTGTAACTAGCGAATATGTTTGCGACCTGCATGCATATTAATAATATTGAACTATTAGTAACAAATAGTAAAATTCAAAAACATAAACACAACAAATTTGATAGTTAAATGATATTTAAATAGACTACACATGATACCTATAATGAAGGTGATTTGTCCATCCTAGACAGACAATCCCCGGCATCACCTACTCCCACATCCTGTAGAAACACAAGAACACTAAAAATTTGAGGATTCCATAAAATAAAGAAATGACTGTGGTGAATTTATCAAATGTGACACATACATGTGTATGGGTTACACCCAATGAGAAGGATGCCTCGACTGTTGCAGGAGTGGTGGAGATAGGTATTGATGCATCTATGGGCGTAGAGGGTTTGCTACATGGACGTAACAACTACAAAACAACATACAAAAAAATATCGATATAAATAGACATAATACAAAAAATATATATAACAATTAAGAACATAGTGATGGTTAAGATACTAACCTCCTCCATGAAGCTATTTTGTCCACTAGCCTCCATAGTCCCATAGTAGGACTACCCACAACTTGAGAATATGTGAGCTTCACATGCATGATTGTTATGTCCATGTTCCCTCTCCTCACTTAACTTCATTGTGCAGGGTGAAGCTCCAACCCCTCTATCAATGCCATCGATAGTCACCTCTTGACAAGACAGTTCAACAAAGTTGCCATGTTGCATTAGGCTCTGGGTCAATGATGAAATAACACATTGTACCTGTTGCAAGCTCTCTGCAACAGTTGGATTTTTTGTAGAGGGATCACTTATGGCATGCTCTCGGTTCTGTGTGGACCCTTGACCCACCCCTTGGAACTCACCCTTGGAAAAGTAGTTGACATGGTGACCCAAAATAAATTATTCCTATAATTTTCTTAAAAAATACAAGGGCACCTCCCTGTTATTGCAAGGAGGTTTATCAAAATCCATATACCACCTATCCATCTAGTTTTGACTAATTTGTGGATGGATACACCAGTCAATACAAATGTGTTTTTTGGTCAAAGGTATTTCTTGTCCATTTCGAGGATCCCTAAAAATAAACAATAGTTCTTATTTTGAAATATCCAAGTCTCTAACTTGGTTTCTATCTAATACAGTGTTGTAGTACTCAAGCATTACTTCCCTATACTCATAAATAGAAGTCAATCCCCCTTGGGCACTTGCAATGGACCTCACAATAACGCCCAAAGAAGTAGCCAATGACACTTTGATTGGTTCTTTGGTGCCCCTTAACTGATAAACAAGTGTTCTTAATGTATCCAACCCCTCATCAATTTCAGTGTTTAGATTGGGTGGTTGTGTTAGGTTGGGGTTTTTCTCTCCTTGGTTTGTTGGTGGGCGGTTTACATTGTCACCGGGTTCGATTTTGTAATATACGTTGGAGTTTAATAATGCAATTTAATAAGTGGACTTATGACTAAGGAATTACAAACAACAATGTTATTTTATCCCAACAAAATCATTGACATAATTTTGTGTAAAACAAAGAAAAACTATGTGTTATCTTTACAATGAACTTGAAAAACAATTATACAAGACTGGTGAATTGTTGAGAGATTTGCATTCAAGTATGAATTATGTGTAGTAAACCTTGCTAATAATTTTTCAATGCCATTGGGATTTACATCCATAACCTATGACTGATTTCGTTTTGTTTCTTTGCAAAACCAAGAAAGGAAATGACAAAAAACCAACCATACCTTTCTTGTGATGGACACGGTGGAAAGATCCTAGGATTTTCTCCTTCTTCACTTGTCTTTTTTTCTTTCTCAATGAAGGAAATTTGGGAGGCGCGGTGTGTAAATGAGCACAAAACGTGTCTGCGGTCCTCAAAAAATGGGCACAGCGGGAATGCGTGCGCATTCCTTTTAGAAACACATACATGTTCTTAAGAATGTGCACGCATTCCTAAGAACATGTGCGTGTTCATGCTGACGAAAATATGTGGCAAGCTTGCAAGAGGTTCGGGCCTTGCAAAACCTATAGGATTAGGAACACGTACACGTTATTGAGAACACGCACGTGTTCCTGCGAGTGTGTGTTCCTGAGAACACACACGCGTTCCTACGAGTACACGTTCCTCCTAACCCCCTTGCCACCTTTTTTTCCACCAACTTTGTGCACTCACCCACTTCTTATCATATAAAAATTGGTTAAAACTTGATGACCCAACCTCTAAGAACCTATGACATTTTGAAGTGCTACTTTCAATTTTCAGTTAAAGGGTAAATTTCCATATAACTCTTTCATGATCCAAAGTTGCAAAAATAATTGTATTTCAGTTAATCGAAGTAAACTAAGTATACATTTTAAGATAAAATATTATAAATAAACTATTACCTTTTCTATCTTTTGCAATGAGTTATAATTTTAATAGAAAATAATAATAATCATACTTTGTAATTTCAAATGTAATTTTTTGATGGGATATATATATATATATATATATATAGCCATGTTTTTTTTCTTTAGAGGAATTTTAAAGTGTTAAAGATGACAATGTAAAGTTTTAGACATAATATCAAAATCAAACATTTTTATAGACACACATATAAGAGAGGATTTGTTATATGTATCCATATGATGTGTAAGCAATGCATCCCATATTCATATCTGGAACATATCACAGTCATTCTTAACTATAGGAGTCACATTAATTGTATATCTCATTAGAAAAGAATAAATTGTAGCTGACTTTGATGCCTTTGTTGAAGAGTGCTAATTCTATCAGAACACTTGAAGAGCCTATTTGATTTATATGACTCATTGAATGCTACTTATTTTTTAGGTTAATATGTCTATTATTTGGAGCTTCCTAAGATCCATACAAACATGTAACTAAAATAAATTACTCATAAATACTACCAAATATGTTATTTTTATTTTGCAATTGATTATTCGTTTTATCTCTCAAACCATGAAAATATGAATGACATAATGGATCTTAAAGCATAATCCATAATACATATATCTAATGACATCACAAATTACATTACCTTCTCCATATATTTCTTAGGAATCCCACCTATGCATAAAAATGTTGTTTCAAGTGTTAAGGTTGTAAAGTATACATCTCATTGATCTTAGGATTGGGATGGAGTAGACAGAAAGAGACATATGTAGTACTCTCTAATATTTGATACAAGTATTTTCACATTAATGTCAATGTTTCTAAAAACAACAAAAAGTGAAGGAGAGTGATAGAAAATGATGAATGGAATTGGGGAAAGTAGGTTGATCAGAGGTGTCAGGAATTGATGTTGTAGAAAATTTAATGAACAAAATCTCTATTCTCAAAACTAAAATCTCAATTCTAGGTTCTATGATGTTGACAAGGTCCATTTTGTAAGGGTTCATATCTAAATTTAATTGAGAACATACATGTTATCACTTGATCTTGATAGAAATTTTTATCCAAAACAAAATCATTAACTTAGTTTTATGTGAAACAAAGAAAAAAGCATGCATGATTTTACCATGAACTTGACCAAACCTATACAAGACAGGTGGATTTTTTAAGGATTTACATTCAAGTGTTAATTATGTGCTTTGTTCCAAATAAGTATATATTGTTATAATGGAATTCTATGAACTACAAACTATCTGGTTGAAAGGCCAACAAATTTTCTCAAATAAAAGAAAAATGTTTGATATTAACAAAATAACCATGTCATGACTTGTGATAGGGAGGCGCATAGTATTAACAATGCAAAAAAATAATTAGGAATCAACATGCTAGATACTTTTAGAGAGATGGAATATGTGAACATGAAGAAAGAAAAATGACCTCATTTACTTGGGTTTTGTAGATATTTATTGTTTCCTCTTCAAAATTACCATTCAAGCACTCATTTGTAGCAAATCTTTCTATTTAGTTTTTTATTCCATCACAATTTACACCCATAACCCATGATTAATTATTTTGGTGTTTAGAGAGTCAAGATCGGAGGCAATGACATTATAGTGAGTGTGAGATCTAAACACATCATGGACACACATTAAACATGATGCCAATTATCATATTTTGGCTGGGGAAATCCCCAGGTGAATACACGCAACCCGCATGAATGGTGCATATGTTAGTCGGGGTGAGAATCGAACTTGTGACCTCATATTACAATGATTGAAATGCACATAACACGTGAATTCAAGTGGAGATTCAAAAAGAGGTGTCCAAGCTTCTCTTGGAAGCTTTCATGAAGTGACATAAATGGTGGATTCAACAATATACTGGAGATATTATCCAAGCATCACCTTTCTGAAGGATTTAATATTATGGAAGCTACACCATATAAAGGAATATATGAAAGTCAACAATAATATAGATGATTTTAGTCTTTAGATATCAAAGGAAAATAATAAATGTTGAATTCATCTTCATATAATACAAAAGATACAATGTTCATTGATCTACCAAGAATTGACACTTGGCACATTGGATTGTTGATACTTTATTGTTCTTCATAAATGACAAATAATTTCAAATTTTGGAATTACCCTTTAAACCTCTAAAAAAATTCAATTTTAATCACTACAACAAATAAATTTATAAAATACTTTTGGTTGGTTAATTATAATTGAATTTACCAAAACTTTAAAAAAATAACCATTCACTAACCATATAGTAAGATAGTAAGAGTGGTAACGTATCCACTAATTTCCACTACCCTAAAATAAGCCTTAACTAAATTTTCTAAAAATTTCAATGATTCATTACACTATTAATTTAAACACAATTATTGGGTAAAGTAAAATATGAATAATTCTTCTTTTAAAAACATTTATTTATTTTTTAATTTTTTTTATTCAAATTTATATATTTTAAAAATATTCAATTTTAATAAAAATGAAATATAAATGAAATATAAATTTTCAAACAATCATTTTATAATTATTTAAAATTGATAGAAAATCATAATTATTTTTTTTAAATGTATTGATGAATGTATAAATAAATTCAGCTTGTTAAATACATACTAGATTCTTGGCTTTCTCGGGTTTAGAGAATGAAGAAATGGATGTATGATGTCTTTTATGGATGTTTAATATAATGAAGAAATGTATGTATGGGGTTTCTTTCCTCCATTTTACAGAGAATAAATTGAATTAACCCATGTAATTAATCATGTTGAATTAATGAATAGAACTAATAGTCATGTTGTCTGAATGAAGAAAACTAATCTATGTCTTCCTCATGCTCCTAATGAAGCTAACTAACATCCTAATGTTTTAATGTTCCTAATGAAAAGAAAACCGCAGCTATGAGTTGTTAGAGAAAACCCCATGTGCTTATACAAAATTAACTATCCAATAATTTCTTGCCAAATTTCAAACAAATATAACTTTCAAACAAATATAACTGAAAAAAAACATGTATACCACATCTTAAAATAAATAGTTTCTCAACAACAACCATTTTCCAAACCTATAAAATGTATATAACTAAATTAATGGAAAAATTACATATGATCCACTATTTCTCTTTGGAGAATTGGGTAACAAATTGCAGAGAATTGGCCGGATTTAAAAACGTTAAACGAATTTGGATGATCTAATCGATAGCTTGTACTGCGACATTTTGGACAGCTAGAATCTCTCTGTGCTGTCGATTTATAATAAGTCGGTAACGACCGAGCTCAATGTTAAGCCCTAACTTGCACAGTACAACTGCTGCATGGTCCCAACAATGTGAATACGGGGATTCATTGAATACAAGGGAGGTGATGGTGGGGTGGATGACAATGAAGTGTGATTCTAGAGCCCTTGATTCACAAGTTGTCCATGGAACCGATGTCGTCATTGTGCACGAAGGTGACTGCATTGTAGGGCAAAGAATAAATATCGTAACGTGGAAGTAGATCATCACAGAGATATCCCACTCAGGCGATAGCTCACACATCAAATCCACAACACTAAAATCTCCGTTCATTTATATTATCCAACGCCATGATCAATAACGACTTCACGATAGAGCATTCAATATTATAAAGCAGAGCATTAAATATTACGTAGGGTTGTTGCATCTGAATTTCTTCAAATCCACACAACAGCGTTTTCCCATTCTAATCCTTCCGGATCCGCATCTCGACAGTTATCTATCCACTGGCGCCCCACACTCTTAAAGAACCAATTGAATTCTAACAACAACTTTAGCATGGGAATTGGACATTTTCCTCCCGAGCGATATCAGCCTCAAAATAAATAATTTTATACAACTAGGTCAACATGAATTTTATAAAACTTCATAGTGGCGAGCGATAAACATCCCGCCACACTGCTCTGTATAACTTTTACATAGTCAAACCTAAAGAACTTTAAATCTGACTGTGTAACGTACAGAACCGCTTATCTAACAGACGTACAGAACTGCTTATGTAACAATGTAACGTACAGAACACCGAATGCTCTGCAGTTAGATACTTATTGTCCGCCTCCGCTGCTATGTAGTTAGATACTTACTGCCCGCTTTCATAGCGAACTCCTCACAATGCAACGTACTGAACACTGAATGCTCTGTAGTTAGATACTTATTGTGAACTTCTCACTAGGGTGAGTCTCCTAAAAATTAAACATCATTTAAAAGAAAATGCAATATGATAACATATACATCAAGTGCTTTTAGAGCCCTTTAACGTAGTTAAAACTTTTACTATCGAAATATCATTGTATTTTATAATGATGTATACATTAAGCTGGTCATAGAAGTTGAGAAACCTTTCAGCTTTGAGTGGACATTCCACTCATCATCAGAGACATAAGAAGTTGATGATGGGTGAAGACGGAAATTGAGAAACCTTTCAATCTTGAGTAAACACTCCACTCATCATGAGAGACATAAAAAGTTGATGATGACTGAAGTGTTCACTAAAACTTTTGGATGTTTCAAAACTCCACACAATTTTGATTGAGAAGTTTCTCTAACATTATGATTAATTGTGGAAACATACATACACATATCATTGTAGTTTTTTTTAATTTGATAAGCATAATATCATTGTATTTTAATTTTTGTTGGGTAAGTAAAATATTCTTGTATTTAACATTCTTTAATAGTAGAAAATGTTTAAAACATAATAAATTATTAAATAAATAATTATTTTTTTCCAAATTAAGTAGGAATTTGGTATAAAGTCTTTTTCAAATTTGGAAGAATTTTGTCATAAGTTATAGTTTCACTTTATTGACTTAAGAGTTTTAGCCCATTTTAAAATGACTTAGATCAAGGTGAAATTTTGTTTTCTTTACAAACTCCTTCACTAAGGGAGGACTTTACAAATTTTGCTTTCTTTTCAATTTGAAATTTGAATATAGGATTTGGATTGAATTTCCATGAATTCTCAACAAATGTAAAGAATTAAATATTTGAGGTAAAATTGAAACTAAAACAAACTAAAGTATTAAATAAATTCCAATCACTAAAAATAGATAGAAATATAGAGATGATATAAGAATAGTCTAGCAAGTAGTAAACTATCAATCATTATAATTCATTCACGTCCATACCAAACCATTTGAGGGGCAAGGTTATTAATTGTGGGGGTGGCATCTCTATCCTCTACTTCTGTAAATTGATAGTTTTCTTTAAAGTTCCTCAAGGCATATTGTTCCATAATCTTTTGAGAGATTCTCCTCTCTTGTTTACTTCATTATTTTCTAAGATATCCTAGTATGGAATGGATCATTATATAATTTTTCATCTATCTTGGTTCTTTTTGGATGGAAAAATTGGAGGAATTGGCTTGCAGGGCCCATTTTAGTGGCAGGTTCCAATTTGGAAATTTGGGGTGTAGAACCTTCTAGATCCATTTTTAGGCATCGGATGACACTTTTGGTGGTTAAATCTTTGTGAGTGTAGCTCCCAACCCCCCAACATTGTCCCGCACACTAAGACCTTTCCAATGGTGTGAAAGTCACCTCAATCTGAGTTCATATGGGGAAGTTATGCCTCTCGCAAGTTGACGTGCCTTGTTAACCACTATGGTACTTAGTGGATACCACGTCATCCCCCATAACTCACGTGAGTGGAGCTAGCTACATGTGGAATTTCAAGAAAATTCTAGAAGGCCCATAACCTTATCACTAATTGAGAGTTGAAGAAGAAAAAACCCTAACCCTAGATGACTATCACACTATGTTAAATACTATGCCACTAGAAGGAGAAAGGGTTCCATTCTTTAGCATTATACTTGTTCCATAGTTGAGTGGAGCATGTAGGAGTGGGATTTGAAAGCATAAGAAAGGAGGAGGAAAATTCGATGGTAGTCATTCAGGCCACAGTGTCAAAGGAAACTCCATAGTGAGTGTTCCTTTCTTTGTATTTTCAATTTCATAACTAAAGAAAAGAGAGAAAAGCATAGGCCTCATCTTCTAGCTCAATTTTCAACCATACTGAGTTTCCCAATATACATCTTATGTTCATTTGTGTGGATGGTGTATTCATTTACTTGTTCTTTCATGTTCATATTTCAATTATTTTCATAAATTCGAGCAACAAGATAGTCAAAATAAATATAGGAACTAAGTAAATAAATGCAAGCACAATCAAATATTTTAGAATAATAGAAGATCTATTGTGACAAGCTATTCTAGTGGGATATCCATAGAATTTTAAACATCATATTGGTATCAGAGCAATTTTATTTGGTTTTTTTGTGGGAAGTTGCAAGACCCAGGAATTGGCTTAATAAGGAAGTCGCAAAACCCTAGCCATGACAAATGCATCCACTAATAAAAGCCCTCGGGATGCATAAAAAGAGATATTTGTGAGGTTGGAATATCAAGTCATTGACATCTCTCACAACATGGACCTATTCATGGAGGCTCTAGAGAACAATTTCATACCTTTTAAAGAGGTTGGTAGTTCTAACTCGGAAGTTGGATTGGATGAGAAACTGAAAGATAGCAAAAACCTAAAGAAGGAGTCAGGAAAAGAGCTCAAGAAAGAGTATACATGCTCCAATGCTATCACTCATTCATAATCTCTATTTAAAATGGAAGTGAAAGTGGATATCAAGCTCTATCAATGTGAGATCAATGCTATTAAGTTGAACCACTAGTTGTAATAGTTAGAAGCATATTTCAGTGCCCATAATATAGATTAAGAGAAGAATATTTTGTTTTTTACTAAAACTAGAGGGCCATGCAATAACCTAGTGGGAAATCCACATGGAGACACTTAGGCTATAAGGTGATCCACCAATAACTAGGTGTGAGGAATTTAAAACCCTCATCAAGTCCCAGTTTTACCCTATTGGGTATGTAGAATATTAGTGGATATGTTTCCATCACTTCAATTAAAATAAGGGGTGGACTGTGCAAGAGTACACCAATGAGTTTAGGAAGATGATGATCATGTTGTGTATTTTTCCTAAGAACCCATATGTACTCCTCAAGTATATGGGGGGTCCTCACAGTCATTTATGAAATCAATTGATGCTCTTCGAACCAAGGACCATTGATGAGTCATATGTGCAAGCACAATAACTGAGAACATAGGCCATAAAAATGGTATCCAAGTGGTTATAAACATAAATACCATCAATATACTTCCAAGTAGTGAGAGAATAAGTGGAAAGGAAAATACAATAAAATGACAACTAATGCACATCAATTCAAAGATCCAAAAAACCATTGTAATATTGATGGTCACACCAAAGATAAATCTTGGAAGTTACAACATAGTTGAATCCAAAGAAATGTAAGAACGATGCCAGAAGAAGAACCTGCTAGGCATGGATTCAGGAAACTAGGTAGAGAGAAACTTAGATGTGGATGAGAACATTACCTACACCTTAGTGAAAAAGGAGGTGAATTTGAGTATCATTCATCACAGGGAAGAGAAGGAGATGTGTAATGTACCCATCCTTAACTGGGTCGCGTCACTACTAAAACGAACTTATAAAAATTCCTGATACTATATCTAAATACAGAAATAACCCACATCATGACATTCATAACATGTAATTGTATATGTTGCTTAAAAACATAAATAAAATTTCTTAAGTGTGCATAACAACAACAAAATAACATAAAACAACATTCAGTCATATAAACCTGGATTTAAATTAATCATTGTGATCACAACAAGCAATAATAACCAAATATATCTCAGAGTAAATTGCACAGTAGCTAAATCAATAGTATACATGCATAAACACAACAAATAACAACATTTATATTATAAAATTTGTAACCCTCTGTAGAGGAAAAAATTTATCCCAACTGTAATCTTGTTGTACCAATTCTCAAAAACAATACACCCCTAAGTTGGGGCTATGAATCCACAAGCGACAATGGTCCCTAAGGCTGGCTAATGTCCCCCTCTCAACATTCAAAACTCACAACTAATTCTAGTCCACTAGCTCTCTTCCCCTCAACCTACACAACCCAAGGGATGGAATCCCCCTTCACTTCTCACAATCCCTTGAGCCTTTCCACTCCTCTCTAGGGCTTCCAACATAGGTTGGAAGAGAATTATACTTGTTGGGACCTCAGGAATTTCATAGATGCAACACAAATTCACCTAGCAGCAAAACACGTGCTTCCTTGGTGAAATTCGAACAACACATTACTCCTAGGCACATGACCTCTTTCTCCATGAATTTCCATCTCCAAACATCTGCCAAAATTTCCCAAAACAACTAACTTCAAACTTCAACACTCAGAACTCCTTTGCTGTCCAAAAAACTCCATGTAAAAACAACCATCCATGAAAAAACATGAATGAATCATTCTGGTCCCCCTACCCATACAAATTTCCTCTCTTTATCTTTCTTTATTGACTTGCACTCTTCCCCAAGTTGATTGTACTCAACCCCCATGATCTCAATAACTATGGTATGTGACTCTCACACCCACCCTCTTACACAAATTCAATGATTGGGCTCTAGAACACTCAACAACTAATGGAAGGTTCATGGTAAGGATAATTTAGAAAGAAATAAGAAATGGGTTTTGGTTTAATATACATGGGTAAAATCTCTCCGCATTGGACCTCTTCCTTCTCTTGTGGATAATTAGCCCCCAAATCTTTGTTTTTGGCCATATGCAGTTGGAAATGCATTTTATTCGTTATATTTAACTTACTTCATTTACACATTACAATGTTTGGTTCTCAACCATATACTACATTACAATATTCATTACTAGTTTAGGGTTTGAAAATGGGGATGTTACATTCCCCTCCCCCTACAAACTGCATTGTCCTCAATGCACATAACCATACAGTTTACACATTGACATTAAAAAAAAATTACATCATAATACTTGATAATTATGCAACTTAATGAATCACGCAACAATTCCAACCAACAGCTCCCTTTCCCCTCAACCCACACATTGGTTGGATAGGAAATATTAGAGTTGTGGCTCCAGAAACTCTAGTTTCCAAAATGGAGTCTTCAATTTCTTATGTACAATTGTACATTCAATTTTCTTCAAAATTTTGCAAATATTTGCAGGCACGCTTCCTGCATGGCTTCCTCATGCTCCCATGTAGTGTCTTCAGGACCATAGTAGGTCCATTGAACCATTACCAAGACGATGGATTTATTCCTGAGCACTTTGACTTTCCTATCTAGGATACGCATTGTTTCGACCTGGAAATCCCATTCATGTTCCACCTGGAACACATTCCAATCAATCACATGATTAGGATCAAGTACATACTTTTTTAGTAAAGACACATGGAACACATCATGAATTCCCATGGATGTAGGTAATGATAGCATGTATGTAACCATCCCTATATTTTCTAATATCTCAAAAGGCCAACAATATCTTACTGCCAACTTTGGGCAACTTGTCAATTTCAACGAGCTTCTCTTGGATTTAAATTTTAAAAACACATACTCTCCCACTTTGAATTCTCTATGTGTTCTCATCCTATCGACATAGATCTTATGTAAATCTTGTACAACTTTCAAATTATACTTGATCTTTATCATCTATTCTTCCATTTCCTTAACAATTATGGCCCAATCACGGCTCTGTCTTTTGGGTTATCCCAACTTACTGGCGTGTTGCATTTTCTTCCATACAATTCTTCAAATGGGATCATCATCAATGATTCTTGATACCCATTATTGTAAGCAAACTCAACTAAATGCTTATATTCCTCCCACGTAAAAGGCTTTTCCATTACATACATCCTCAACATATCTGCAATTATTCGATTAATCCTTTATGTCTGTCCCTCTGATTTTGGGTGATATGTAGTACTGAAATTTAAATTGGTCCCATATCCTTTAAACAACCCCTTCCAAAAATTGGAAGTGTACTTGGGATCTCGATCTGACACTATTTCCTTAGGCACACCATGTAGCCTAGCAATCTCTCTCATATAAATTTATGCCATATTGGATACCTTATGATTTAATTTTACCATAATGAAATGTGCATCCTTTGTAATAGTTTCCACCACTACTATGATGGAATCATTTTGTTGTCTTCCTAGGAAATTTGGTAATGAAATCGATAGTATCCACTTCCCTTTTCCTTTCAACAATGGGAAACAGTTTCAGTAGTCTCATTGATTTTTTGTGCTCAACCTTTACCCTCTGACACTCCATACATCTGGCCAAACAATCAATTCTATCTTTCTTCATACCAGGCCAAAAATATTGGCCTCTTATAGCTATAACAGTTTTCTGGTATCATGTATGTCCAGCATATGGCACATTGTGCATCTCCTTCAAAATTGAATTTCTCAATTCCTGAGAATTGGGAACATAAAATCTATTCCAAAATAAGAGGATTGCATCTTCTTTTATATGGTAATCCTTATATTTCTACGACACGCCATTTTTTTGTAAGATTTATTTAACTTTATCATAATGTTCATCTGTTGTTACAGCCTTTAGAATTATTTCTTTTAAATCTGTCCTATACATACTAATGGTTGTAGCATGCATGTTATGCACCCTTTTGCTAAGAGCATCAACCACTTTGTTCTCTTTTCCCTTTATGTGCTCTATTTCAAAGTTATATTCACTAATAAATTCCATCCATCTAGTCCATCTAGCATTTAGTGTTGGTTGTTCAAACAAGTATTTCAGACCACTATGATCTATCATCAATTAAAATTGTATGCCCATAAGGTAATGCMTCCACATTATTAAAGCATGTACTATGGATTCTGACTCTAACTCATGTGTTCCATAATTTGTTTCACGCTCCTTCAATTTTATGGACTCATAGCAAATTACATGTTCATTTTGTATAAGGACTYTGTTGAACCCTTCCTTGGTGCATTCATTATTAAATCCTTTAAGAACTGGAAATTTTCTTCAAACTTAGCACTCCATTCAAACTTTACTCCTTTCTTTTGAAAATATTTTATTAGGTGTGAAATCTTGGAGAATCCCTTAATGAATCTCACGTATTAACCAGCTAGACCCATAAATGATCTAACCTCTAAAAATTTTGTTGGTGTTGGCCAACTTTTGATTTCTTCAATATTTTATGGATCCATTTCTATACCATCTTCTGAAACAATGTATCCCAAACAATGGATCTTATTTTGAATGAAAGTAAATTTACTCAATTTGTCTTACAATTGGTGCTCTCTTAACACTTGTAGCACCATCCTCAAATGTTTCTCATACTCCTCTTTTGTCATGGAATAGATAATAATATCATCCAAGAATACAATGACAAACATGTCGACGATCTCTCTCAACACCTCATTCGTCAAACACAAAAATGTAGTCGATGCATTTTTCAACCCAAAAGTCACCACCACACATTCATATTGTCCATACCTTGTCCTAAAGGTTGTTTTGCTAGTGTCTTCTTCTTTGATTCTAACTGTATGATATATTGATTGTTGAAGACCTCTTACTTCAACACTTAGGTATATTTTTATCTAGTGATTTCCTTTCTGCAAATTAGATTAGCAACTCACAAAACAAAAATAAATTGTTGAAATATTCAACTCAATAAATCTAGTGGAAGAAAAAAACTAGAAACGAAATCATTCACACATAAACACCAATATTTTTGGGTAGATACCCTTGGAAAAACCTCGAAGGGAAAATCAATGCTAAGAATGATATTATTGTGCTAAAATTAGGGCTCTCATAACAGGGATACTGGCCCATTGAGAGAAATACAACTACAAACAAACATGGGAAAGTATGATCTCTTCTATGACCCATATCTACACACTTTTTGAGTTATGCACGACTGTCCCTACTACACACTCATGCACACGTTCCTGTCTCCACTACTTCCCATGTACATGTACAAAAATCCTATATGGAAAAATTTGTACGACACAACTCTTCCCTTTGGCTTCGCTTGACAGAAACCCAATTATGGCAGCTCCTGTTCTCTTTTCTCCCTGATATTTTCTCTAGATGGAAGTCATTCTCCACCTAACCAAGATCTTGAATCATAGTTCTTCACGATCCAACTCTCTCAAATCTCTCAAAAGAAGTATCAAGTATCAAGTGTAAGAAAAAGTATTTATTTGCCTCTACACTCTCGAATTACTCCACACTAGCAAAAATCCTTCTTTGGTGTCTCTGTGTGAAACTATCTTCTGCTTTACCCTAGCCTTGCTTTTATAATCTTGAGTTATATCCTAACCCTAATATCCAAAGTGATTGATAATTGATATTACTTCTCACTTCACTTGAGATTTATATTACATGCTAATTACTTTAACATTTCCTTAAATAACTCAATTAATTAAATAATGAATTAATTAAAGAAATTTACTTTAATAATTCCTTTAATTAAAGTAAATTCAAGAGTATAATGCTTTGGACAACTTCCACATCCTAGACACCAAGCCTATGAAGAAATAGTTGTTTGATGCTACATGCATCAACACTCCCTCTTAGAGAGGAAGGTATTTCCCGAAGAGCCACCTAGAACTAGTTCTCCCTTAATTCATGGCACAATGTCGAACACATCATCCTTCCCACTAGAATCCATCCAACCCTGTTGGTGATCTACTTCATGAAAAATGGAATTCATGGAATCGATGATGCTACATATCAATGCCACAAAGTTTGGAAACTTTGTCAAAGGTATGTGCTCCCTCAATGTTCTCCTAGAATCCTCCTTCTCTCGAGAATCCTTCATTGTCATCTCATACCAACTTGGTCTTTTGACGGGAATGGAAGGGGCTAACTCCCTCTTCCCATATAGGTTTACTCCCCACACTGGAAGTATCTAAACTCTACTTATCCTTCGTTTGTTCACCCTTTAGAGCCTCTTTCTATTCATCCTATGCCACTCACATCACTTCATGATCCAAGATCCCCTTAGATCATTTTACAGGTTGTCCTCATAACCTATATAAAGTTCATTAATTAACTCCAATGACCATTGCCTTGTTTAGGATATATTTCTCTGGATGTATGAATAATTTCCCTCTCTGAAAAGCAATGGAAAATCCCTTGTCCTCCAAAACTAAAATTGAGATCATGTTCTTCTTCAATTCTGGTACATACAACACACCTTCCACCTCCAAAAAAACTTCTTGAATTGACATGGAACCTGACTGTCACAACTCCTTATACACCACACTTGGAAAGAGTTTCAAGCTCCACATGTAGATCTTAGTTTTTCTCTGACCAATTGGTGAACATCTCATGTGTCCCCGTCATATGATGAGAATCACCATTTTCAAGTACCAAGCACTCCTTGAGTTGGTGCTAATAGAGAGGCATGAGAACATTGAGAATTCCTTCTCAAACGTTGCTACAAACTCATCTAGTTGTGCCTATGTTTATGTTGATGTCTGCATCTTCCCTTGCCCTTTATTCTCCAGACACTGTGATGCATAGTTCTCATATGTGTGTGTCATGTGAAGCATTTGATTTTACTCAAGTCCTTCTTACCTAACTGTAAGGTTGAATCCTCAGTGTTACCCTTGGAACCCTTTTATTTTCCCTTTCTTGTATTACTAACAAGGGCTAGATTCTCCTCCTCTTCATCTCTATACTTTCCTTCTTTAAAAACCTCTCAAGTATCTTCATGGATGCAATCTTCCCAAAGTGTCTTCCAATCTGGGAGATTTTCCTGAGCACAAAATCCCTTGAAAAATGGTTCCCAAGACTTGGGAAGACCATTCAATGCCACATTTATGAGCTTTGCATCCTCCATTTTCTCCCCTATGGATGCAATTTGATCGCGCATCTGTGTGATCCTCATGAGATAGTCGATAACATTATCAGATCTAGGCATTTGCACCAATATGAGTTTATTCCTTAACACCATCTTCCTATTCATGTTAGTCCTCTAGAATAAACCTACCAAGGAATCCAACATCTATTTGGTCATATTCATCTTGGATAGGTGAGGAATTACATGATCCTTCACCAAATCTAGGAGGACCCTCTCTATTTTGATCTCCTTGTTGTGAGCTTCCAAAGATATCAGATCTATCGGTGGAGTAACCACTTTGTCCACTAACTGTCAGAAAAATAGGATCGTTGTTATGAGGAAAATCTATCTATGGCATGGGGTAAACCACAACAGATAGAACAACTGCAGAAATAAACTCTAATCCCAAGTATGCTATATAAATGAAAATGCTAACAAGACAATATAAATATCCTACCTCGTCCGGACGTTCGATGAAGACCATCGTCGAGAACGCAACTCAAAGATTTATACCTGCAACTTGTCCTCAAAAACTAAGATACACAATCATATGGTGATAATATATAATGTTAGAATATAAAATAGCATAATCCATTAACATACATGACAAATACTCCCATGAAATAATAATTCAAATATTTGCAAGATATCAATTGGACAAGAAAAGAGTATTTCTATTAAAATAATCAACAGAAGTATACAAGTGACAAAATTATGTGTCGACACATCTCGAAACCAAGAAACTAAGTCCCTTCCAACTGGGCCTCCACTAAAGGAAAGTTCATATAAAGAAGAAAATGAGGTTCTCCATCAAAGAAGGAAGATATTGGGGGTTGAACAATGTGTTCAGACTTTAAAGGATAAAGGGATGCAAACTCAATGTGAAGTGAAAAATTATCGAGAGTATATTTTCTCTCAAAAGTTGAATTCTCTCCTTCTCCATGGCTTGGATATGGCTCAATTTATAGCCTTCAAATGGAACTGAAGGGCCAATTCAGAACGTTTCTAGTATATGGAAGGTCAAGGATCATGGATCTTGTGATGTGACATGGAAACCCGACACAATTTTTAATTTTGACCACCAAACGCGATGTACGCGGGTTGTAGTGGTGAAACCTATTGTTGGCCCTTGACCAAGTTTTGAGAATATTTGGTCATGTTTGACATATTTTTGGGACTTCAACAGGCTGTCGAAGGTGGAGCGCAAGATGAAGCAGAGATCATGGGATCTCGTTCCCCTTTTAGGGCTTTCTTGGATTTGGGATTATGTAACGGGTACGGGGATTTCGGCCCATGGGTTTACCCATGTTTAGGCCCAATTTTGTAATGTATAAATAGATGCTAGACGATGTAGTGAGTATGAATGGCTAAGTGTGAATGACAAGTCAATTTTAAGTGGTGTTGAGTGAAAGTAATAGTTGTAAGTGCTTTGTGTATGCTTGCAAGGCTAAGTGCAAGTGGTTGTAAAGGACTATATGTAGGCTT
>SNQJ01S0150367.1:0-13030 GCA_010110895.2 Picea sitchensis
TCAAAGTGAATACAAAATAAATTATTTAAATAATAAAGTTAATGGAGAAATTACTAAGTTGACAAGTGGTTAGAAGTGGGTTAGCCCTAAAATAAGAAAAGTGGTTTAAGATGGTGAGAAGGTAACCCCTCGAGGTAAAGTGAAGTGATGAGTGTAATATAAGTCAAAGTGGATACAAAAAAAAATATTTAAATAATAAATTTAATGCATAAATTACTAATTGGACAATTGGTTAGAAGTTGGTTAACTCTAAAATAAGGAAAGTAGGTTAAGATGGTTAAAAGGTAACCCCTTGAGGAAGCTACATGAAAGTATAAATAATAGGCAAGGCTCTCTCATTTTATATCACACTTGAGAATATTGAATATGTACAGGTGACTGAGGTAACCAAAGGATATCTAAGTTGAATTTCAGAGAGAAGGTGAAGTAAAGAAGGCCGAAATTCAAGGGAGGATAAATTATTTTGATGATGCTTTCTAAGATATGTTATTTACATGTAATCTCACCATTTTCGCAATAAATGTTTTTCTAGAATGATTCAGACTGTAAAATTGATAGGCCATTGATTAAAAATATCCAAATAGTTGTAATATGAATTTCATCTTGTGGGTCATTGTATTTTTATAGTTACACTCCGTGGAAAATAGGGTTTGTGGCTAGTCCTGAAACTAGTCTAAAACAAGTGTTTCAGGTAAAAGCGTCATAACTTTTTCATAACACATCCAAATTAATTAAGACCAAATGTGTTGGTTATATTACAGTCTATGTTATTGTATGTAAAATTTTCATATCCATACAACAGATATTATGTGTGGGGCACACTCTACAAGTTTGCTCTCTAGAATAAGCCAAAATTCAACACGGTATGCCATTTTTGCTATAACTCTTTTTCTGAGAGGTTCCAAGTAGTGAAACCTAGAGGAATTGCATAAAACACACTGGAGAACATTGTGTATTATTTTCATATATTTATTCATTACAGGTACATAGTTATGATTATTTCAAGTTAGGCTTGTTGGCTAATCCAAAACTAGTCATGTGAGACTAAAGAAAAGTTTGATGAAAATGCTAGTCTCTTGTTGTTAAAGCTAAGGAAGGTTTGCAGGTATGTGATGATATACACCAGGTCTATTATAGAGTTACAAATCATATTTGAATGATGAAATTTATGAGGGCTTTTCGTTGAGGTACATGTTGGGTACATGCTTGAGACAAATAGTTGATGCGTTGGCACATACATGAGGTGTATAGTTGTTTATGTTGGTACATCTTGATGAGTCATAGTTGATGAGTATTTGATACATGATTTTTACATACTTGGTACATGGTTAGAGGCACTTGTTAGTATTATTATTGACACATGATTTATGGATGATGTAGCATACTTGTATTGGTATATTATTAGAAGCACATATTGATCTTGGTGATGATTATGAGTTGTTGTGTTATGATTGGTTGATGCACATCTTTGAGAGTTGTCTTAGTGATTGATCTTGGTGAGTAGATATGATTTGGTTGATAAGATATATGAGACAGGTTTTTTTGATATGTTGTTTTGACAGGTTGTTGTGATCACATGTTATTTGTACAGGTTTGGTGCATGGTTGATGCACTTGTTCATGGTACAGGTTGAGGTACATGTTGGTGCATGGTTAATGCACCTGTTTATGGTATAGGTTGACTACAGGTTGTTTAGTACAAGTTGGTGCATGGTTGATGCATTGTTTACGGTGTAGGTTGAGTTACAGGTTGATGCATGGTTCAGGTTATTGGTACAGGTTGTTTGGTACATCTCACAGTGATAGTGTGACAGTGGTTCCATCATTCTACTTCTACATCAGGGCGGTTGGATGGGACAAGGATATGTGGTTGTATCCACCTTCCGGTTGTAGTCGGAGAACATAGGGGGTTGTAGCCTCCTTCTAGTTGTAGCCAGAGAATTGGGGAGTCGGAGCTTCCTTCAAGTTGTAGCCTGAGAAACTAGGGGGTTGGAGCCTCCTTCCAGTTGTAGCGGGAAAACAAAGGAAGTTGGTGCTTCCAATGAATGTAATTCTTAAAGAAATATAATAAAAAGCATTATGTGGTTTTCTCCCAATTTGGGTTTACACGTAAAAAGTTGGTGTACTGTGTATGTGTGTGATTGCTCATTTGTTCATTGTTTATTTACTCTACAACTATTGGATGATAATGGTACATTGAAAAAACACTTGCATTTTATGGTGAAAAGGGATTAAATTTCTCTATTATTGATTTTCCCCCCCTCTCAATAATCCAACAATTGGTATCAGAGCAGGTTCCTTCAGAAAACATTTTAACCACTGGAAGGAGATCATAGATTATTTTGAGAATGGAGTACCAATGTTTAATGGTCAGAATGGTTTTAAGTATGAGATGTGGAGCATAAGGATGAAAGTATTTTTACAAGAACAGGGACATTATATTTGGCTATCAATTGTTACAGGATATGATAGTTCAAAAACGGAAAATATTGCAGCCAAGAAGGAATTGAATAAGAATAAAAAAATAGAAATGGATTTTATCTAGGAAGGATTACCTAATCTGGTAAGAGAAAAGGTTGGTAAATGTTCATCAGCCAAAGAACTTTGGGATAAGTTACATGAAATATTATTCACCCATCACAGATTCAGGAAATGCCAAAGAAGATGTAGATACATAACAATAAGAAAGATGTTCATCATGTCAGACGTATTCAGAAGAGGAAGAGTATGAAGAATCATAAGTTGATTACAGAGAAAAATTGATCAGTGCAATTGAATATCTAAAGAAAGAAAGAGAAGAAAACAAATCATCCAAGAAAGAATTGATGAAGAAAAAGGAAAGTGTTCAAGGTTCTGAAAAAGATCAGAAGATCATCAAAAATTTAAGAGTTCAACTAGAAGAGGCCAGAAGAATTGAAGAAACTCTAGAATATCAAAAGAAATGTTTAGAAGCCAACATAAAAACACAAAAGGAAGAAGCAAAAAAGATAGAAAATATATTGATGGATCATCTCAAGGAAAGAACCAATGACTTAAACCAACTTGAGGAAGAGTTTGGTCAAGAAGAGAGAATACTAGAAGAAGAAGTAATTACATTGAAAATCCAACTTGAAGAAGAAAAGAGAACAGAAGAGGTCATGAAGTCTCGGATAATGAAGAAAGAAGAAGAGGTTGAGAATCTTGAAGAGGAAGTTGTCACACTAAGAGTCAAAATTGTCAAGATCAACAAGAATGTTGAAGAGATAGAAACATCCACATCAGTTATAGAGAATGAAGATAAAGCACTCTATGTTTCTAGAAAAGAAGAATGAAGAAAATAGAAAGAGTTATGCAGAAGTACTCAAAGGAATGAATCATGGTCAACCAAAATCTAAGAAAACTAATAAAGATACATCTTCAAGAATACCATCCATGTCCAAGCCACAAACAAGCTTCAATCATGATCATGATCACTCAAGGCAGAAATTCAGAAGGACTACACCACAAAGAAGATCATTCACTCCCAGGTATGCAAATTTATTTTATGGTCATTATTTTTATTATACTAACTTTGAACATAAGGTTGCAGATTGCAGGGATCATAAAAGAAATGTTCAAGCAAGAAATTCCTATGTGTCCCCACGTAACATTGAATGTTACAAAGGTCATAACTATGGACACATATCTCGTGATTATAGAATCATGATCGATACTTCCATGAAAGAGAACATTGATATCATATATAAGAAAGTATGGATAAGAAAACAGGATGAACAAGTGAACAAAGACCAGGTCCCAGAGATCGCAAGATTGGAAATAAAATGAGATGAAGAAAAATCTACAAAGAAAAAGAAAGATGTCAGATATAGAAAGGTTTGGAAAATAAATGAAAGAAAAGAAGGACAAGTAAATAAGGAATAGGTTCAATATATTTTACTTTTAGGTATTGTAGTGAAATATGAATCCATAGACAGAAAAAAAGAAGTCAGAGCTCAGAGAGATAATGAATCTACCAATGAAGATGATGATGAATACACATCAGAGAAGGAATTTTTTTGAGCCATTCGGCCTAGATACTCCCAGTTAATATGAATATTATACAGGGGGAGTCTATGCGATAGTTGTGACAGACCAAAGAACCATTCTTCAAGCATCTTGCAAAGTTTGAGAATACAGATCCAGAGCAGTCGGTTAGTAGAAGTATAGTTTGATAGATTAATAAAGACTTCATGATAGTATAGTGATAAATGGGTCAACATTATGGACAATTGCGCAAGTAGAGTCTTGGATAGTATGGAAAGAGATGGATTTGTAAGAATACTTAGAAGGTTTGGACAGATATATGAAAGTGGACGAGAGCATGGATTCATAGATTGGTTCAGATAGTGGTTCAGAGACAAAGGAACATTATCCTAATGGATGATAATTACATGGGAAATGGCCTGAACAATTGGTGTCGACGCCTCCTCCACAACCCGCAGGTCGAAAGGTCCATGTAAACATAGGATCTTTCCTTTTACACTGGCCCAAAGAGCTCTAAACCGGCTCTTTTATTTTCCTTTCGAAAAATCTACACCCACAGCAAATCCTTGTGGGATCCCCTCTTTGTACTTAGGAGATCAGATTTCGCACTTTCATGAATCCGTAGGTCAAGTGCCTATCTTCCAAATCTCTGAAACTTGAAAACAGTCAACACTGACCCTTCCTCTTCCTTCTCTTTCGGACTTTTCCCTATCGTGATTTCGGTGGTCACGGTGTCAAGAAATTTGTTGCCGCGATTCCTGAAACCTGATTTTCTGAAATTTCGATGCGCTCACAGGGTTGACCTTTCAATGCCCCTTTACTCCATCGGGACTTTAGAGTTCACGATATCCCGAATCCTAATGCAATGAATTTGGAACTTCACTCCCCAAAACTCTGAAATGGTCAACGAAGTTTGACTCCATGTCAATAGTGCACCACCTGTCCACTCGCTGACTCCTATGTGGCCCACATGATCCTTTTAGCTTTCGGGACTTCGCGTTTCGTGATTTCATGATCCCCGTTGCAAAGTTTACGGGACTTCAACCTACGAAACCCCGATGTAGAAAACCACGTGTAAATCCAATGGCCCTTGTGGATTGGATCTATGGTCCTACTTCCCCTGAGCTTAGAACCCCTTGCAGCACTTGTTGTAACTTCCCTACTCCTCCACGAGATCGAACGGCTCACGGGACTTCACAGTTTCTCCTTAGAGAATTCCGACCGTCCGTTCTTCCTTTGAGAATCTGTCCTCCTGCGGTCCCTCATTACTACACTTTCCTTCAACCTTTCAAGGTACTTGGCCTTGTGCCTTCCTTCAACTCCTTCGAAGGTTCAAATCCTTCTGATCTTTCCATGACTCTGCATCTTTCAGAAAACCCCTTGCACGCACTCCTTGCGGCAGACTTTCAAACACTTTCAAGTGTTGTAACCCTTCGACTCCATGCACACCTGCAACAGCAGTCTCTCAATGCTTCGCTCAGAATTTGAAACCTTGAGACTTCACTCAGCCTGCTCACTCCTTGCATGGTTCCTTGTGCCTAACTGCACTTCTGGGTGAATGAGAACAAAATCTATCTCTCCTGAGATTTCAAAGGCCAACCTCTGAACACCTTGTCGACGCACTCCTTGCGGACAATTCAACTGCACTCCTTGCAGGAACTCTTGCTCAGATAGAGAAACAATTGAAACTCATTTCTCTTCCCTTTCCTCTCAGATTTCAAACATTCAACAAGAAATCATTCATACATAGCATAAAAGCAAATTTACAAAAGAAAGAATGAAATAACCATGCGCATAACATTCAAAGATGCATACACAGAGAATATGTGAACACCATGAGTCTGAATCACAACTTTCTTGTATTAATTCAGAACTTCTGTACATGGAGTCTGCTAAACAGCTCTCTGCTTCTCTTCTATGCTCTTCTCAATTCTCCTCATGCTCTCATAATAATCATACAATACACAATGAGGGTGTCTATATCCCGTTTCCCTCTTGCGCTCTAAAACTGTCTAATCTAACATTCAATTCTACCTGATTTCATTAATTACTATAAATGCATTCTACCTACTAAGGACGAGAGAAAATCGCTCAAGGTCTGTTTACATTATACAAGTGCGCCTCCACTTGATGTTTCATTAATCATTCAAGATATTTCAAAATTTGTGTTGGGCGCTTTTCCAGCTGTCTGATTGTCTCCGCGTTGGCTCACTTGAGATGCTCCTGCATCATACTCCCTCGCTTGAAAATTTTCATGGGCTCCTATCCATGAGCTCGTGCATGGTCTGTCCATGCCTCTGGATCTCTGATTCATTCTCCCAGCTGGAATATTCAACTGGATGGCCCTTCCATTTGACCAAATATTCAAAGTAATGCTTCTGCCTGGTCTTCTTGCTCACCCTTTTGTCCAGTATGCACTCCATCTGCATCTTTTCTGCAACTGGCATCTGCTTTGTCCACTGGACTTCTGGTTGTTCATTTCTTGTCCCTGCTTCCTCAGCCTTATATGGGTACAAATCTGAGATATTGAATATCAGAGAAATTTCGATCCCATCGGGTAATTCAATCTCGTAAGCATTCGTCCCAAACTTCTTTAGGACCCTACATGGTCTAATTTTCTTCATCTTCAGTTTATTATACGTTCCTCTTGGGAACCTTTCCTATCTCAAATGTGCCAGAATCAAATCACCAACCTCAAACTGAAGTTGTCTCCTATGTTGATTTGCTTTGCACTTATACTCCTGGCTTGAATTCTGCAATCGCTCCTTCACCTGGCTGTGAAGTTCCTTCATCGCCTCTGCGAATTCTTCTCCACTAGCGCTCCTAGTTGCAATCTGTTCTGAATCTCTCAACTCAAAAATTCCTCTCGGTCATATTCCATAAACAATCTGAAATGGACTATGCCCTGTGCTTCTATTAACTAAGTTGTTATAAGCAAATTCTGCATGTGGTAATAGGTTGTCCCACTGGCTGTGGTGTTCTGTCACCAGGCTTATCAGCAAGTCTCCCAGACTTTTGTTCACCACTTATGTCTGTCCATCCGTCTGAGGATGATAAGCCAAACTAAATAACAAGTTAGTTCCCAGCTTCTTTCATAAGGTCCTCCAGAAGTTCCCTATGAACTTTGTGTCTCGGTCTGAAACTATACTCCTTGGCAAGCCATGAAGTCGAATGACTTCTTTGAAAAATAAATTTGCAATGTGAGTTGCATCACTGGTCTTCTGACAAGGAATGAAGTGTGCCATCTTGGAAAATATATCCACCACCACAAAGATTGAGTCAAAACCCCTTTGCGTTCTTGGCAACCCCAATATGGAATCCATGTTGATTGCATCCCACGACCTCTCAAGTATGGGCAATGGTTGATAAAACCCTGCATTATGTCTCCTTCCCTTCGAATGCTAGCAAATTATGCATCTGTCCATGAATCTTTTGACGTCTTCTCACATTCCTAGCTAAAAATATGACTCATTCAACTTTGCGAACATCTTGTCGTGACCAAAGTGTCCTGCCAATCCTCCACTGTGTTTCTCCTTTGGCAGATTCTCCCTCATGGAGAATTTTGGAATACACAGTTGATTTCCTTTAAACAATAATCCTTCCTGGATCATGTATTCTACCCATTGGCTCCTATCCCCGATAATTGGATTCTCAGCTGCTTCATAGGCATCCTTAAAATCCTGATCATCTACGTACATGTTCCTGATATCATCAAAACCCAACGTTTTGAATTTGAACTCCTGCAATAGCAAACACTTCCTGCTCAAAGCATCAGCAACTTTGTTAGCACTACCAAAAATATGTTTAATCACAAAAGTGAAGTTTTGCATATACTCAACCCATTTTACATGTCTCTGATTCAACTTTTCCTGTTGAGTCACAAACTGCAATGCATGATTGTCACTGTACAAGACAAATTCCTTTGGGATCAAGTAATGTCTCCATTTCTTCAATGCTTGAATAATAGCATAAAACTCCTTATCATATGTGGAGTATTTCACCTTCGCTTCATTCAGCTTCTCACTGAAGTATGCTATCAGCCTATCTTCCTGACTCAAGACTGCCCCGATTGCAAATCCACTTGCATCGCATTTCACTTGAAATGTCTTTTGGAAATCCGGCAACACCAAAACTGGTTGTTCCGTAATCTTCCTCGTCAACAGATTAAAACTCTTCTCAGCCTCTTATGTCCAGTGAAAAGACTTGTGTCTTTTCTTCACTGTATCCATCATTGGTGCACTAATTCCACTGAAATTCCTAATGAATTTTCGGTAGAAACTAGCCAATCCGTGAAAACTTCTCACCTCAAATATGTTTTTCGGTGATGGCCAATTCTTGATTACCTCCACCTTATCTAGATCCATCCTCAACTCATCTGTAGAAATAACAAATCCCAGATAAATGAGCTCTGTCTTCATGAATGAGGATTTATTCATGTTTATCAATAGCTTCTCTTGCTGTAACCTCTCCATCACTGTAGCCAAATGCTTCAAATGCTCTTCCACTGTTTTACTGAAAACCAGTATGTCATCTAAATATATGATAACAAAATTTCCGATGAACTCCCTCAGGACTTCGTTCATCAACCTCATGAAGGTACTTGGCACATTTGTTAAACCAAATGGCATAACAATCCATTCATACAACCCTTCATTGGTTTTGAATGTTGTCTTCCACTCATCACCATCTCTCATGCGGATTTCATGATAATCGCTTTTCAAATCAATCTTTGAAAAGTATTTTTCTCCACTCAAGCAATCCATCAGATCATCCATCCTCAGAAATGGAAATCTGTACCTGATGGTTATCTTGTTAATCGCCCTCGAGTCAGTACACATTCTCCAGCCTCTATCTTTCTTCAGACTGAGCACTGTCGGAACAGCACACGGACTCAAGCTTTCCCTGACCAAACCTTTGTCCAACAAATCCTGGACTTGTCTTTTGACCTCTTCATTCTCCTGCAGCGTCAATATGTACGCGGATTTGTTTGGAAAACTGGCTCCTGGTATGAGATCAATATGATGACTCACACTTCTAATCGGTGGCAATGAACAAGGTAGTTCGTCCACTACTATGTCAGCAAACTCTTCTAGTAGTTCCTGAATCTCTTCTGGTAAATCATCCACTCTTGTGTTGGTTAAAACAATCCTAGGCTTTCTAACCACAATGAACTGTGGATTCTCCTTCTTCTTAACCTCGGTAAGAATTTCCTTCCCACTCATGAGAAGTACAGTGTTACTTACTTCCGATTTCACCTCCTTATCCTTGATTGGAAGCAACATGTGAGTCATCCCAATCTTCTCTAGGGTGTATGTGTTCATTCTCCCATCATGAATCACATTCCTGTCATATTGCCATGGTCTACCCAGCAATAGATGACAAAGATCCATGGGAATAACATCACAGAGTATCTTATCATTATATCCTCCTATCTTAAATTCAGCTAAACATTGTTTAGTGACAGTTACCTGATGTCCTTTTTGTAGCCATGAAACTTTGTATCGGCTTGGATGATCAGTCTTCTCCATCTCCAACTTTTCTACCATCTCTGTAGAAATGAGATTATCTGTGCTACCACTATCCGCAATGACCTTGCATACCCTGTCCTTGGTTTTGCAAGCAGTCCAGAAAAGTCTGGTTCTTTGGACTGAACTCTCCACCTCCTTCTCTGGTGTCAAAAGAACTTTTCGCACCATCAACGATCTTCCGCCTTCAGCATCTTCTGCCTCAACATCTTGCCTATGTGCTTCTGCGATGTGAGCTTCTCCTCCTTCTTTCTTTTTATCTGGACACTCATAAGATTTGTTCCCATTCTTTCCACATGTGAAGCATGTTATTACTCCACCTCTTCCCCTTCCTATACCTCTAGTAAGAGGAAAAGTATTATTGTCAGCATAATATCCTCTATGTTCGGTATGTTGCCCTCGCTGTGAGGTTCCACCTCTCTCAGTTCGAGTCTGGGGTTTCTTCCAGTCCTCCTTGGGCTTCTGATATTTATCCTGGGCAACTGATTTTCCTCTAGGTTGACTTCTGCCTCGGCCCCTCTGACCCTGCTTTCAGCTCAGCTTCTCTTCTGCTTTCAGAGCCATATGATAAGCATCTTCCACCGTTTGGATGGTTACCATGCTCATCTCATCCTGGATGTCGTATCTCAGGCCATTCATGTATCTGGAAAAATTTTCATCATCGCTCTCCCGATGACCTACCCTGATGTTCAGCTTATAGAATTCTTCAGTGTATTCTTTCACTGTCATCAGCTTCTGTCTCAGGTTCTGCATCCTCCTGAACAGAAAAATCTGGTAATCTCTGGGGATGAATTTCTCTTTCATCTTCGCGATCATTCTGTCCTAGTTTTTGATCTTCTGCTTGCCCTTGCAGTGTATGTCAGCTTGTAGTTCATCCCACCACAATGCTACATGTCCCTTCAATCTTGTGACAGTATGCTTGACTTTCTTGTCCTCTTCGACATCTTCATAGTCAAAGTATGTTTCCAGATCTCTAATCCAGTCTAGAAGCTCCTCTGCATCCAAATTTCCCACATAAAATGGAATATCCATCTTTTCTCTTACACCCATTCTTGCAATAGCTCTGATCAAATGTTCATTTGTTGCATCTTCAGCTACAACTTCTTCTTCATGTTCAGCCTCAATTTCACTCTCGGAATCACTTAGATCTCCAGCACTGACTATGCGTCTTTGGGTTGTCTCCATGTCTTCGAGTCTAGCTCATAGATCACACATTTCTTTCTCCATGGTTGGATCAGTCATCTTCCTACCTCTTCTTCTCGGCATTTCCCTCTCCTCTGATTGATTGGGTGTTTGTTTGTCCCTTCTCCTTGGCGGCATGGTGAATTCTCTTCTTCTCTGCTATAGAAAGCAAATAACCTTGTTGTGCTCTGATACCAAAAATGGTGTCAATGCCTCCTCCACAACCCACAGGTCGGAAGGTCCATGTCAACACAGGATTTTTCCTTTTACACTGGCCCGAAGAGCTCTAAACTGGCTCTTTTATTTTCCTTTCGGAAAATCTGCACCCACAGCAAATCCTTGTGGGATCCCCTCTTTGTACTTAGGAGATTGGATTTCGCACTTTCGCGAATCCGTAGGTCAAGCGCCTGTCTTCCAAATATCTGAAACCCAAAAACAGTCAATGTTGACCCTTCCTCTTCCTTCTCTTTCATACTTTTCCCTATCGCGATTTCGGCGGTCACGGTGTCAAGCAATTTGTTCCCGCGATTCCCGAAACTCGATTTTCCGAAATTCCAACGCGCTCACAAGGTTGACCTTTCAACACCCCTTTACTCCATCGAGACTTCATAGTTCGTGATATCACGAATCCTAATGCAATGAATTTGGAACTTCACTCCCCGAAATTCCGAAATGGTCAATGGAGTTTGACTCCGTGTCAATAGTGCGCCACCTATCCACTCACTGACTCCTCTGTTGCCCACACGATCCTTTTAGCTTTTGGGACTTTGCGTTTCATGATTTCGCGATCCCCGTTGTAAAGTTTACGGGACTTCAACCTACGAAACCCTGATGTAGAAAACCACGTGTAAATCCAACGGCCCTTATGGCTTGGATCTACAATCCTACTTCCCTTGAGCTTAGAACCCCTTGCAGCACTTGTTGTAACTTCCCTGCTCATCCGCGAGATCGAACGGCTCATGGGACTTCACGGTTTCTCCTCAGAGAATTCCAACCGTCCGTTCTTCCTCTGAGAATCTGTCATCCTGTAGTCCCTCGTTACTACACTTTCCTTCAACCTTTCAAGGTACTTGGCCTCATGCCTTCCTTCAACTCCTTCGAAGGTTCAAATCCTTCTGAGCTTTCTACGACTCTGCGTCTTTCAGAAAACCCCTTGTACACACTCTTTGTGGCATACTTTCAAACACTTTCAAGTGTTGTAACCCTTCGACTCTGCGCACACCTGCAGCAGTAGTCTCTATATGATTCGCTCAGAATTCGAAACCTTGAGACTTCACTTGGCCTGCACACTCCTTGCACGGCTCCTTGTGCCTAACTGCACTTCTGGGTGAATGAGAACAAAAGCTATCTCTCTTGATCTTTCAGAGACCAACCTCTGAACATCTTGTCGATGCACTCCTTGCGGACAATTCAATTGCACTCCTTGCAGGAACTCTTCCTCAGATAGAGAAACAATTGAAAATCATTTCTCTTCCCTTTCCTCTCAAATTTCAAACATTCAACAAGAAATCATTCATACATAGCATAAAATAAAATGTACAGAAGAAAGAGTGAAATAACCATGAGCATAACATTCAAAGATGCATACACAGAGAATATGTGAACACCATGAGTCTGAATCACAGCTTTCTTGTATTAATTTAGAACTTCTGTACATGGAGTCTGCTAAAAAACTCTTTGCTTCTCTTCTATGCTCTTCTCAATTCTCCTCATGCTCTCATAATAATCATACAATACACAATGAGGGTGTCTATATCCCGTTTCCCTCTTGCGCTCTAAAACTGTCTAATCTAACATTCAATTCTACCTACTTTCATTAACTACTATAAATGCCTTCTACCTACTAAGGATGAGAGAAAATCGCTCAAGGTCTGTTTACATTATACAAGTGCGCCTCCACTTGATGTTTCATTAATGGTTCAATATATTTCAAAATTTGTGTTGGGCGCTTTTCTAGTTGTCCAATTGTCTTCGCGTTGGCTCGCTTGAGATGCTCCTACATCAACAATGCTAATGAATTCCAAATTGACATATATATTTTGGACACATATAGTGCATACAATAGTTCACATTCAAAACATAGTAATGCTCAGAAACAACAATGACAAAACTCCCTATGAACTATGGAAAGGAAGTGCGGACAACAACCTCTACATCAAGGTAACTCAAGGTAGTATTTTATTCATTGAAATTTATATTGATGATATTTTTTTTGGAAGTACTAATGACAAGTTAAGCCAGAAATTTGCAAAGGATATGCAAAATGAACTTGAAATGTCATTACTTGGATAACTATCCTTCTTTTTGGGTCTTCATATATGT
>SNQJ01S0150367.1:13040-36293 GCA_010110895.2 Picea sitchensis
CGGGCAGAACAGGTGCCAATGGATAATAGATGTTTTGCCAATGCTGGTTTCCGGTCTCCGGCAGCATTTTTGACGTTTCAGACTGTTGACCATGTAAACTCTGTTACAGGTTTTTGATAATATATGACAGCAGGATCTCCCCCCTTTTTTATTTAAAAAAAAAAAAATAAAGAAGTACTTTTCCCGTCCCACCATATGAGGTTTTCATTGTTTATTGTGTACATGTAGATTAAATATACAACCCATTAATCCATAGATCAAATGCATGTGGAGTTATTTGTTTGCCTTTTTTGAATGCAAGTCAGCCTTGGGAGGCGAGTTATAGTCAAAGAGAAACCAAGTGTGAAGAGGGATCGATACCAAACGTCGAAAATAAGGTATGTTCACTTGATCTTCTTAACTGTGTATTTGATAGTAAAAGAGCTAGTAGAGATTTTGGTCTTCCATACCATTATTCCCTGCTTTATTTGCTTGGCTACATTTTCTTTTCAGGAAGTCACAGAGGTACACGCGGCCTGTATAAGGCCTGCATGCATGTACACGTGCCCAACCTTCACACAGTCCGCGTGGACACGCTAGCTAATGAAGTGACAGTAGTGTGGCTAGGTTTAGAAAAGTTTTATTAAAGAGGCAGTCATCCTCTTTCCTGTCAGAAGTGATCCTTCGTTTTCTGAAACTCATTCTAAGTTTTATTAAAGAGGCAGTCATCCTCTTTCCTGTCAGAAGTGATCCTTCGTTTTCTGAAACTCATTCTGGTCTCTTTTTTGTAGTTTGTAACTTAGGTACCACCTCAGATTGGTTTTGTTCTATGAAATTTTCCTCGAATTTTTTTTCTTTTCTGACAAAGTAAGTTTTTGGGTCTTCAAGAGATTTTGGTTCTCAATACTGGTAGTCTCTGTCAGTGCTTGATTTCTTGTCTTTTCATTTTTGAAGAGTTGTAGAGGTACATGTGGCCTGCATAAGGTCTGCATGTGTGTACACGCTCTCTGACCTTACACAATTCGCATGCACATGTTGGTTGTTGAACTGTCACCAGCGTAACTGTTGAGAAAAATTTTGTTTAAGGAGAGGTAGCCATCCTTTTCCTTGTCAAGAGTTATATCTCTCAAGGTTATTGGTCTCTGTCATAGCAGTCGACAACTTAGGTCTGATCACAGCAATAGCTTTCTTTTTCATTAAAAAGTTTTCCTCAAAAAATTTATTTCATAGGGTTTTTAGACAAGTGTGAGAGTCTGCTTTCATCCGTTTGTGTGTTATTGTCAGTAACTCTTTGCGATATTTGCTTAGGCCATAAGTTTTCTTGGTCTTTACTTGTCATCATTTTTTCTTTTTGATTTGCGGGCATTAAATAAAATAAAATAAAATAAACTCTTTTATTTCTTGGTTTGGTTAAGTAGTTGTTGGTTTGCATAAATAACCTGGAAAAAATTTCCTTTCATAAGTTCTTGGTTGTTTACTTAGGACAATAAGTATCTCGTAGTCGAGTGAAATCTTGTTTTGAGTTTACTGTTCAAAGATCTTAGAAAAAATTTAGTTTGAAATGTTGATTGAAATTTTGACAAGAAGAAGTTATTTTGTTTCCAACTTTTTGTTTATATTTTCTTTCATCTCTCAAAACATCACTTGTTTCACTTTCATAACCTTTGTCTTAAGACAAGCCATAAAAATTAATGATTAATTAAAATCAACTAGACTTTATGTTTGTAGGGTCCATCAACTAGTCTAGGCTAGAGCCTTGATTTAGGTTGGAGAGGAAACTCTTCAGGGCTGCAAAACATACATAAGAGTCTGTGCTAGGGAGTGTTAAAAGTCCAGTATTGTGAAAGCTATCTGGGACCCCCCTCTAACACAGGGGATAAACATGAGGTCGAGTGCGGAAAGGTAGCAGAGATAACCCCTCCAAATTCGGACCAAGCATAGTGGGAAACGCATATAGAGGGATTGTTTTGGGATTTCGTCGATTGCATTTCCACAGAGCTTAATGGGTCTTGAATCCGTTCAAGGTCCTCAGTTGTCTTCCGAACCACTTTCTTTTGATACCCTTGATAGGTTTCGGGCTTGATATTCTACACATTGTGGTCCACCCGATTTTTGACTGTACACGCCTGGTGACTGTTCACGTGTTGGCAACCTAGTTGCCATTATTTTAGGGACTTACACAGGTGACTGCGAGGGTAGACCACGATACCTAGGATAGACATCGGGCCACACTTTGAAGAGTATACCGAGAGGGTGCTTCTATGTTCGAGTTCCACTTGCATCGGTAATTTTCTCTAGTGTTGGTTGTTGTAATTGTTCTTCCAAATAGTTTAGTCATTGCTTGTGTTATCTCGTAGGGACTTTTTCTAGTGTATGATGTTTTTGAATGAATAGAAATCCCTAGTGTGTCTTTGATCTTCTCACACAGTGGAGGATCATGAGCTCCACCAGTCACGAAGGCTTTTTGGCTTGCCACTGTTTACACTGGAGCCACCCCTACCACCACTAAGGCGAAAGCTAAACCAACAAGGGTATTTTGAAGCGATCAGGTCACAGGAAACTGTGTCCGACCAACATCTGGAGGAACCAAACATTTTAGACTTTGGAGTGGAAGCTCTTGGTCCATCTAAAACTCCAACCACTGATCTTTCGTCTCCCATCGTCATACAAATTTATCCTTACGCACGCCAGACAGTGTCACATGCAGCAATGGAAACAAATCCTACCACTTCTTCTGGGAATTCTTCTATTCCCACTACGGTTGTCACCACAGGGGGTGTTCCACCTCCTGACCCATTTTCATCGGTCTGAGCCACCATGGTCTCGACTACCTCTACCTTGAGCAGTGGTCTGATCCCATATTTGGCAGCAGCCACTACTCCTCCCACACAGAGTGCGATAGGCCCTTCGTTCTCATATGGGATGCCTAGCTCAGGTACAAGCCATGTACTCTCCTACTCCACTTTATAGACTTTAGGTCTAGGGGTAGGGAGCTCTAACGCTCCTCTACAAGGACTCATGGGGGGCACTTCAGCTCCCTTTAACACTTTCCCTTACAGAGGAGGTCATATACCTCCTTCGTCCCCTTCGCTTGGCGGTGCCCACCCGCAATCTGTCAGGTTGAACGCAGACCATAGTTCATTTAGAGCAGGGAGTCAAGGACCACCTTTTCATAATATGTCGATAGGTTTGACACCGTTTTATTTATTTGGTGCGTTTGGTAACAACACTTTCTCATTAGTTGCCTTCCCAACTGGGGGAAACCCCAGTTACGAACAACCTAATCCTATGCAGGGTACTATTCCTACACAGGGGGCACACCCAGGAACATCTTCCACATCAAGACCTTGGAATTCTTGGCAGGGATCAGTTCCCTCATCAAAAATGTTGATCAGGGGAAACTCTTTTCACAACCAATGGAACCCCGAGCAAGGTGCAATACCTATGCCCATGGGATCATCATGGGGCAACCCTTCCCAAAGTCCTTTGAATGTAATGCACGTCCAGCAATCTACGTCCTATTTTAGGAATCAGTCGATGATGTCTCCTCAAACACAAAATATATACGCTGGTCATGGCCATGGTTTTTACCAAAACCCGGGCCAGCAACCCAACTTTTCCTGGCAACCTGGTGCCAATCAAACTCTGGGCCCCTTTTTCCATGGTTATCAAAAACAACCCAAACTACCTTTCCTGGCAAATTTGCATCTGCCAGACTTAACAAGGTTGTTGAATTACCCTATCAGTCATGATCCTCGTTGGTCCCCTATGCCGACAAAGTTACCTTCGGACATACCAAATTTCAAGGCCAATCCTAACGAAGATCCAGGAGATCATGTGACTACTTTTCACCTTTGGTGCTTGTCTAATTCATTGAAAGATGAATCCATACAGTTGTGATTGTTTCAACATACTCTCATTGGGAGTGTTGTGAAATGGTACATTGAGCTCGACCGCTCAAGATACTCTTCCTTCGGTGAATTGGCAATGGCTTTCCTAAACCATTTCCAATTACCTGTGAGATACGACGCTAGCACAGAATTGTTGGCCAATTTAGAATAGATAAAAGTGGACCATATCTTCGATCACATCCGAGAGTGGAGAGGTTGGAAGAGTTTGATTAAGGTGCCAGTCCCACCAGCATTCATGTTGGAGTGGTTCCTTAAGTCTTTGGTCCCACAGTTATCCAAAGACATCGCAACTTCGGGAGTGTTTTCCAAAGAAGATGCAATCATGAGAGCTCAACATCTTGAGTTAATCTATTCTCAGTCTGGTTTATTGTACGAGATCTTTCCAGATGTGCCACGATCAATACTTGATAAAACCAGATAGAGAGTTGGACCACATGCCAATGGTATTGTTGGTTCAGCACAAACAAAGCCTGTTGAACAATTGACAAAACAATTGTATCAATTGTCTATCCAGCATACAGCGGCCAGCCAAACTACTGTTTCGGTTGCTCCCCCTACCCAAACGTCGGATGTACATAGTGTGAAATCAACAAATCTGAAGGCCACCCAACAACCTGATGGAAAGAAGAAACAATGTAAGAAGGGTAAGGGGGATAAGAAACCCATTAATAATGTTGGCAGGGGTAGCATCTAAAAAAGGAAGTCGAGGTATCTGTGTAATCTGTGCATGGAAGACCACTCGACTCACCAATGCCCTCGGCTTGCAGAGGCCCAAAAGTTATTATCATAGCAGCAGCTTGTTGTGTTAACAAACCCATTTCAACATGGCCAAAATCTAACTCAAGCCTCTACAATCATGGAAGGGGGAAGCCAAGGACCTCCTCCATATTCAAACAATCTTGTCGCGAATGTGTATATGATGAAAGGTGATGCCTATATATCGACTAGAGCACATGATTACAGCAAGTCAAGCACCTCTGAGAAAGGTAAAGAAGTTGAAACCCCATATCTTCCTCTCTAGATCGAGAAGACATTGGTCAAAACCATGATAGGCATCCCAAAAGGTGCGTTTAAGAAGGCTTCTCACAACCCGAATGCAAGGGCCGCCCAGAACTACTCTGTGGTGGAAGATTTGTCTCAAACCCTTTGTGCAATGTCTACTTTGGAAGTCCTCCAAAGCTTCCCTTCCCAGAGAAAGGCTCTGTTAACCTCTTTAGGATCCTTCGAGACTTGTAATCCTGGTATGATCATGCTTTATACAACTGACTTGAAACCTTGTCTTCCTTACCATGTAGCATTCCAGATAGTCATGGCTTACACCACGAAAACTTTTACTCAGAACATTTTTCGCACAGTGGTTGATGAGGGTGCCTCAACATGCGTAATGTATTTGGCATGTTGGAAGGCCATTGGCCAGCCCATTTTGTCTCCATCACCTACTCTTCTTGTTTCTTTCGATGGTCATTCGTTCTGACCACATGGCATTATCCCCTCTTTTCCCGTGCAGTTAGGATGGAAAACCATGTGTGTCAAGGTTGAAGTGGTCGACGCATATCTCGACTAAAATCTCTTGTTAGGGAGGATTTGGACCTATGTTATGCAAGCAATAGTCACTACATTTTTTCAGGTCTTTTTGTTCCCACACGAGGGTCAGATCGTGACCATTGATCAGTTGTCCTTCTCCCGTCCTAACCCTTCATTGGGGGCATCTGTGATTCCAATGACTTATAACCCTCAACCTAGCGTCATCAACATAGGTGTTGGTTTGTGCCCACCTTTGATGGGTACTTTCGATTATCCACCTCCTCAAGGTGATGTTAAGTTCATATCTGAACACCATAAGGTTGATATTTTCCAAGTTTCGTTGTTTCGTACGACTTACTTTAACGATCTGTGGATTCTTCCTTCTCCATCGGCCATGATGGAAGGGATAGGGCACCATGGTATGTCCATGCCCTTATCCTCGGCAGAAGTGGCATACTCTTTAGTCCATCAAGCTTCTGTTGACCCCAATCCAAATCCCACACAAGAGTTAGATCCAATTCTAGAGCCTATTTGGGCTCAAGGTTCCCTCACCAATACAGATTATTTAGACTTAGTCTTTCCCTCAGACGAAGCAATCATTGAAGCAATGACTAGTCCGAACAAACCCTGGAACAATCTCCATCATAGATCTTACTTCCTCTAAGAGTTAAGAAGAATTTAAGCAGGGGAATTCACCTCGACTATGACTGGAGATAGGTCTTGTCCTATCAATCCTTTGGCTACACATGTTGTTTATGCTGAGGGAAATATGGAAACCATCGTCGAAACTATACCTATAAACATCTCCAAAACCCCTGGCATCGTGGAGAATGTTTTCGTCGGAGCTGACTGCTCCCCCAAAGAGATTCAAATCTACATGGATTTATTTAAGGAATTTTGCGACATTTTTGCTTGGTCTTACAAGGAAATGCCAGGCATCGATCCAAAAATTGTTGAACATGAAATCACGACTTATCCTGACGCTAGGTCGGTTTGGCAAAAGCTTTGTCTGGTTAATCCTAAGAAAGTAGCAGTTGTTAAAGTTGAAGTAGAGAAACTGCTCAGGGCAGGTTTTATCTACCCCGTCCATTTGACCCAATGGGTGTCAAACCCCGTGTCGGTTAACAAAAAATAGGGTACAATTCGCGTATGTACAAACTTCCATGATTTGAACAAAGCCTGTCCAAAAGATAATTTCCCCACACCATTTATTGACCAGATAGTCGATGAATGCACAAGTTGCGAGGCCTTTTCTTTCATGGATGTTTTTTTGGGATATAATCAAATACAAATCAAACCCAAAGACCAACACAAAACAGCGTTCATTTGTCCATGGGGTACATTCGTGTATCGTAATATTCCTTTTGGTATGAAAAATGTTGGAGCCACCTTTTAGTGGGCCATGTCTTTTGCTTTCCATAATCTCAAACATATCATCAAGGCCTACTTATATGATTTAGCATCATAATCTCGTAAGAGAACTGATCATCCCATGCATCTCCGACTTATATTTGAGCGATGTTGCTACTTTCGGATTCGCTTGAATCCCAACAAATGCAATTTTTGTGTGACGTCGGGTCATCTGCTAGGTTTCATAGTTTCAACAACAGGGATCATGGTCAATCCTCTCAAGGTTGAGGCAATATTTTAGTTTCCTCCCCCATGTACAATCTTTCAACTTCAAAGTCTACAGGGAAAAGCGAACTTTGTGTGGAGTTTCATCGCAAACTATGCCGAGATCACAAAGGACTTTATGTGCTTACTGAAGAAAGATGTTCCTTTTCATTGGGATGATGCCACTCAAAGATCCTTCATAGCATTGAAACATGCCCTCACAACTGCCCCTCTGCTTCGGCCACCCAATTATAACAAAGATTTATTATTATACTTGGCTACAGCAAAGTCAACCATCGACATGGTCTTAGTTCATGAGGATGATTTTCTCTCAGAATATGTGATTTATTACCTAATCTGAGGCATGGTTGGACCGGAACTCAATTATTCTCATATCAAAAAACTTGCGTTGGCAGCAATCCATGTTATCCAACAGTTCCATCATTATGTTTTGTTTCGCAATACCACCATCGTTGCCGTTGTGAATCCGTTTCAATACGTGTTGACCCGACGTGTCATTGGCGGAAAGATCAGTAGATGGATACGTTTCCTCTAGGAATTTGACTTAGATTTTGTTTTGGAGAAATCCAAAAATTCCCTGGTCTTTGCGGAACTTATCTCAGAACTTCCGGTTGAATCCAGTGATGTTATGACTGAAGAGTCGCCTATTATAGGAGATATGTTTTTGATTGCATCTTCGAATCCCTGGTATGGAGATATACTTGTCTATCTCCAGAATTTGAAGTGCCCTACCTCTGCTTCTCATGATGAGCGTCGTCATATACGCCATCAAGATAAGAACTATCTCATACTCAAAGACACGTTGTATCATCGAGGTGTATATTGCATCCTTCATTGGTGCCTCACTCGTGAAGAAGTAGAAATCGTGCTTAACGATTGCCACACTGGAGCATGTGGTGGTCATTTGTCTGGGTTGGAAAAAGCCCAAAATATTTTACGATCCGGTTACTTATGGCCGACACTAATCAAAGATTGTATCGCATCAGTCAAGAATTTCCAATCAATGTCAAATATTCTCACGGAAGATGAGGGCACATCCCACTCCCATGTTTCCTGTCATCACCATTGGCCCCTTCACCAAGTGGGGGATTGATTACACTACTTGCAACCCTCCTTCGGCAAGGGGGCACCATTATATAATCGTAGCAGTAGACTACTTCACCAAGTGGGTCGAAGTTATGCCAACATTCAAATATGATGGCGAGATTGTCGTCCTCGTTTTGTTTAACCAGATTATAGCACGGTTCGGTGTCCCGAGAGAGATTGTCACTGACCATGGCAGTCACTTTCAAAACACAATTATGACCGAGTAAAAATCAAATCTTGGGTTGAGGCAAGAACATTCGTCACCCTACTACCCTCAAGCGAATGGTCAGGTGGAATCTGTCAATAAATCTCTTAAGACCATCCTATAGTGAACGATCAATTCGGCCAAGTCAAATTGGCATTTGATGTTATACTCGGCATTATGGGCCTACCAAACATCTGTTAAGACTACAACCGGTTTCTCACCTTTTCAACTCGTTTACAGGCTAGAAGCAGTCTTTCCCATAGAATGCAAGATCCCATCTTTAAATTTGGTAGTACAGTTATTGCCAGACACTTAACTGCTTGAAGAGCGTTTATTATATCTCGAGTAGCTCAAGGAGCAATGTCGTGATGTGGCCTTAGCTAAGGAATCTCACAAACAAAAGGTCAAGTGTCAGTATGATCGGTCCATTATTCCTCATATTTTCTCAGAAGGCGACCTTGTCCTGGTCTACGACCAAGATAAGGACCCCCTAGGGTAGGCAAGTTCAAAAAAAGGGTGCTTATCGTCTGGTAGATTTTGAGGGAAATTCTTTGGTAGAGCCTAGAAATGGGCTCTACCTCAAGAAGTATTAGTCATAGGTAGGTCACCTTGGGTAAATTTTTGTAACATATGTATAGTCTTTGTACTATTACTTTTTGGTTTCTTTTGGTTTTATGGAAGTGTCATTTTTCATGTTATCTTTTGTCACTATGGAAGATGTCAAGTGAATCAGAGGTGTGTGTTGGATTCGTATATGGTGCTAGCCAACACACTGAGAGGCTTGCCTCTGCAGCTTGGGTAATATTTACACCTCAGGGCTAGTTTCTATCTTTGGGAGGTATATTTTTAGGTGACACCACAAACAATGTCGTCGAATATAGCGCAGTTATTGAGTTGCTTCGTGATGTTTTGTCACTCGGTATCTCTCACCTCCGGGTCTATTTAGATGCTCAGTTGGTTGTGTCTCAGTTAAATAGAGTCTACCATGTTCATGATCCTACTTTACACTGAAGGTTCCTTAGGGTACGTCTCTTAGAACAAATCTTTGATTATATTACATATTTTCATGTTCCTAGGAGATTAAATCAAGTCACAGATACTCTAACTAATCAAATTTTAGATTGGCATCTTGCATACATATAAGAAAGACACACACATGCACATGTAAATACATTTTAAAGCAAATGTAATCCATAAGACATAAAAATACATATATAATATCAAAAAGTATTGAAGTACATGTGTGGGCGTAAGCGCCTCAAAAATACATCCAGTAACGAGTCATAGGGATTATGCCCTCAAAAATATACAAATAGTTCCCTTAGCACATGAAAAATCCAGCCTAACTAAGGACGGGGCATGTTGGCCCTATTGTAATGGTCAACGGTGTTTTCCAAACGCCGAAAAAGTCGAACCCACATCCGTGGTCACTGGTGCCCCCACTACATGAGGCTGCATAGATGGTGGCAGATCCTTAATCTCTTCCATGGGGACTGTGTGAGTAAGCGAGGTGAATTTTTGCTCTACTCGTCTCAAAACTCTTTCAACCTCACTGGATGGAGGTACTCCTGCTGTTGTCAGCCCGCCGGCTGCGACTGCAGCTGCCTCTGGTCGACGATGTCATATGTTCCCTATAGTCCATTGGTCACACTGGCCCCACATATGCACATAATAGACACAGATCTGCCAGATACTCTGGTGTATAAAAAAAATGATATATATATATAAAAAAACATAAAAATTACATATATGTAACAAAAACAAACGAAGAAAACTTACCCATCTCTCCTCGCTACTCTCCGGGAGGTACCGATATCTCAAGATCTCTTGAGAAGTCAATCTCAGCATAGGGGTAATCCTCTATGACTGGGATCTATCGCGACAACCAAGAAAAAAAGTTGTCATCAAAGGCCTCAATGGTCCTTCCCCCTTCTGTCATGGTAGCAGCACTGCCCATCTGCATAACGCGGGAAGAGAGGCATGGTGCCCTTGTACCACCTCTCGAGGGATGAAACTGGGCACTCTCGAAGAAGAAGAAAGAGCAAAGAATTGTTCCAAACCCAAAGTTCTTATGATTCTACAACCGGCAATCTATTTGTTGCTTCTTCATACAATCCAGTAATGTGGTGCTCCAGTCAAAAATTTGTGCATTTAAGCATTGAACTGCACAATTCATTTGTGCATGAGAATCCTGTTGCAAATCTGTAGACCTAGTAATCCACCCGATGATCAACACTATCACTTGCAGTGATAAGTCTGAGATCTTGCTTATCGGTACTTTTGAGCTCGTTCTGTCTGTACCCGCCTCACAATGGAGTCCAATCAACTCTGATATGTTGTGAGGCCCAGAGGGAAAAGTACAAAAATTGACTGGTTCCCCTCTCCTAGAGAGGCCAGTCAATAATATATCCTCTGTCATTGGAACTAGCGACTTCCCCTCTAGCATAAAGGCCTCTGCGTCGAGATGCCAATAATCAACCAAGGCATTCAATAGCCTAGGTTGTACTCGCATGAAAGGACATAGAAAAAAATTTGACAACCCACATTGCATTAATGTTGCAACAGCATTAGGTTCCTCCCCAACCAACGCACTAATATCCTCATGCTCTCTTTCCCTCTAGTGAACATACATCCTGCAAAAAACCCAGTTCAGGAGGGTTAAATCTTCTTTTTTTTTCTTTTTCTTTTTTTTTTACATTAAATGAAGGGTCCACGCAGGCTGTAATGTTGACAGTAGCGTGTACACGCGTGCAGTTTTTCCTCTTCCCACGTGTACACTCGGGCTTTCATAAGACGTCCCGCATGGACTTAGGGCGACCTTTTAAAAGGTCGACACCCCTCCAAAAAATGAATTTCAATGCATAAAGAAATAATTAAATTGCAAGAGGGGGTAGTGAGTACTTACTTGGTCCAAGAAAATGGTCGTTTCGTCCACTGAAGCTCATGGAATCAACTCTTTTCACAAAGGGGTAGTTTTGGTTTTTGGTCAATTTCTCAATTAGCAATGGTGATAATGAGTTGCCAGCTTCTATTTATAGACTTTTTGGCCTCTTTTTGTCAATTTTTTTGGACCCTTTTGTCATTTTTTCTAAACTGAAAATCATTTAGTATGGTTTGGGATTTTTATTTGGATTGTCACGAGAAGTGTTCTTTGGGTATTTGGAATTTTTTGGAGTTTTAGGTCGTTTTGAAGGTCCTTTGGAAAAAAGACATTTTTTCCAACTCGTTGCATTTAAGATAGGATTCCACCTCCACTTTCTACATCTTGTTGTCTTTTTCACTTTTCCATAGGATCGATCCTATCGAGTTGTGACACAGAACCATCATTGCTTCTTTAGGAGTGTCATAATTTATTGGTAGAGCCTACCTTAACATGGATTCCCTAGGTAGATCCTGGTTGCATTTTGGTGTCGATGCTGTCACTAAACGACTATAGACCTCGGAGCCCTTACTAGCTTCTCCTAATTATGAGTTTGATCCTCATTTGCATAATTTTGTATCACTCTTGATCTCACCCTCGGGACTCCCAAAACTTAACGGGTCTTCTTTTAAGCTCTTTTCAGACCCTCTAAATGTGAAAAGATTGTCGAGCGATCTTGTTGACCTTCGCACTCGCTAAACTGAAATTTGAATTCACGTCTGTCTGGTGGTATTTTACCCCTTTTTCGGTCTAGATGGTCAACTGTACGAACAAAGGTATACTCTAGAAGCCTCGGTTCTCTAGAAGAGTACTCTCAGGAATAATTTTAACCCTTTTTCGGGCATGAGGGACTAAATTTACGAAAAAGGGACCCCATGGAGTCCATAATTAAGCTCTTTTCAGACTCCCTAAAATTGAAAATATCATTGAGTGACCTTATTCTTTCACACTCATTGAAATGGTCCAGAAGAACATTCCTGACGGAGTCCATAGTTAATCTTTTTTCAGACTCCTTAAAAATGAAAAAATTGTCGAGTGACCTTGTCTTTATCACACTCGTTAAAATGGTTTTGAATAGATGTATGTTCAGTGTTAGTTTACCCATTTTTCAAGCTGACTAGACTATCTTCGAAAAAGGTACCCCAGCGGAGTCTCCTTTTACATTTTTTCAGACTCTCTAAATATTAAAAACCACCGAGTTTACCTTCTCTAGGCTCTTTAAAAGTACATCAAAGGACGTTACCATTGTGTGTTTTGTTAACCACATTTGCATACCTACATCTTTGGCCTAATGTTGGCTCCATGTTTCTCTCAACTAAACCATATGAAGCATGCCTTATACGCAAGCCCTGTAGCACTTTTCCTTTGCGTCTTGACACCTTTGGCCCAGGGAGGGATTTTTCCGAATGTCCTTGCTCTGAATTTTAGTCTTGGCCTTGCGCCTAGAACTAGTATGTTTGTGACACTCATTCCTCCTTTGTAACCTAGCATTCTTTTATTCTTTTTCAAGCTTTCCAAAATTATTGAAAAAGACAAAAAAAAACAAATATACCCCAAAAAGAGGAAGGGAAAAGTATTTTCTTTTTATTGGAAGCACAATGAGTCGCCCTTAGACAAAGCACATCCTTTCATTTTTTAGTCAAGCTCTGGGATTTAATATGACCTTAGGAAGTCATTCTCACTACATAGAGTTGTGTCCTCCTCCGTTTGGTTATTCTTCCAAACATATGGAGAGTTTGTGTTGCCTCCTGCATCGTGAACTTATGGCAATGCCATGCTTCCTGAGTCTCATCATTTATTGTGCTATTGTCCAAGGGAAGTTTTACCAAGCCTGAGTCGGCCCCTCTACATTTTGTCTCTTTCCCTCATGCCCGACCATCCCAAAATTTCAATCAAGTCTTTGTTCAAAATCAATGAAGCCTTTAGTCTAATCATCAAGATCCTCTAGTCTATGCCCGACAAGTCGTCGAAGACCTCTGGGTAGTGAATTCGTACACTCCTATTACACTCCTACCTGAGTTTTAAATATTTTGAAGTTGTTTCTCAAGCTCTGAATACCTCATCTTCATCCATCAGACCTTATCAGCTTCTAGAAGATGGATACTATACATGTATATCTTTTTTTATTTCGAGATGTAGCTCCACTATGTATTGCTCGCGGCTACACTTTATATAGTTATAGACATGGACCTATAGTGTATTTGATTGATAACCATGATTTTATTTCAGCCCGAGCATGGGTATGCTCGCCTCGGTGAGATATTTTTTCTTTTGCAGATGGCACCTCCCAAATTCTGGTCCCTGGGCTCACTAGTTTGATACGTTGATAAAGATTGATAATGTATTTCGACCATCAGATGCTCTTCTGACCTCACAAATTAGGGGGCATCTGTTATAACCCTAATTTTCACCAGACATACTTACCTGACATCAGGCCATCTCATATTCCTTCTTTTCCAATCCAGTACTGAACAACTCTTCTTAAAAACACCCTTTTTAAAGTCCCACGTGCCCTACTCCACTACAGCCCGTGTGTACACTCTAGCTGACCCATTACAGCCCACGTGTACCTACAAAAGCATGAAAAATGGAAAGTTGTTGATGGAACACACAGTTTTGGGCAAGTTAACTAAACCTTTCGACCATGCATGGCTAGTCACTCAACTAAATACCTAGCTCCTTCTAGCCTATAAAGGAAGGGGTAGGGGTCCCATTTGAAAGGAGGAAAAACATAGTAAAGAAACTCTACCCAAATTCATATACCCCTTTGCACAATATTCTGCAACCATTTGGTGATTTCAATGAAGAAGAGAAGCAAGTGTGTTAGCAGTTGGTGCACAATAAAAGAGGATCCCAGGACCAGATTCGTGGAGTAGTGGTTGGCTTCATCATTGTAAGTTTCTTTAGTGAATTTAATAATAAATAAGTACTTTTCTCATCCCACCATATGAGGTTTTCATTGTTTATTGCATACATGTCGATTAAATCTCTAACCCATTAATCTGTAGATCAAATACATGTGGAGTTATTTGTTTGTCTTTTGTGAATGCAAGTCATCCTTGGGAGGAGAGTTGCAGTCAAAGAGAGAACAAGTGTGAAGAGGGATCGATAAAAAACACCGGAAATAAGGTATGTTCACTTGATCTTCTTAACTGTGTATTTTCTTAAGAATAATGGGGATTAGGTCTGGAATGATGGTAAAAAGTAGGAATATTTAGGTCTTTTCTACATGCATGATAAAACCCTAAGTGCTAGTCCATAGGGGGATTTCCCACTCACAACAGCCATGGAATTCAAGGTGAAATTTTAATGCAATAAGGAAGGACTCTTTCCTTTGAAAGTAGCAAACTTAAAGGAAAAAACTTACTCAAACCCATTTATGAAAAATAAATATCATTCATACTACATGCAGTTAAGAAATGGCACCCTTACCTAATAGGAAGACACTTCAAAGTAAAAACAAATCATGATAGTTTGAAGTACTTCTTGGAGAAACTATTATCTTCATAAGAGAAACAAAAATGGGTTAAAAATATGTTAGGTTATGACTTTGAAACTATCTACAAAAAAAAAAAAAAAAAATCATAATATTGTGGAAGATCCACTTTCAAGAAAGAAGAAGAAACAGAGGGTTCACTATATGTTATTTATATTTTGCAATCTAATTGGGTGGAAGAATCAAGGATAGAATGTAAGCAAGATCAAAAGGTATGCAAGATCATTCAACAACTACAAGATGACCCCAATGCAATAGATAAATTTGTATGGAAGAATGATTTTCTATGGTATCCTGATCGCCTATATTTATGTAAGAATTTTCAACTCAAATAGAAGATCCTTCTAGAATTACACACTTCTCCTATAGGAGGAAATTTAGAGATCTTGAAAACTTACCATAGGATCAAGAAGGAATTTTTCTAGCAAGGTCTTAAAATTGATGTTAAAAAACTTATGTCTGAATGTGTGTTTTGTCAACATAATAAGGGGAGACAATCAAGATGCCAGGTCTCCTACAACCATTAGATATACCAAGTCAACATTGTAAAGAAGTTTCAATGAATTTTATTACAGGTTTACCCAAATTTGAAGGAAAGATTGTCATCATGGTAGTAGTGGATCAACTGACAAAGTATGTCCATTTTAGCTCTCTTTCTCGTCCTTTTAAATAAATTACAGTAGCCACAACATTCATGAAAATAATTCAAACATTATATTGAGTCCCCAAGAATATTGTAAGTGACAGAGATCCTATTTTCACAAGAAAGTTTTGCACATTTTCTTGTTTGGGTACTCAATTAGCTCACAACTCATCTTACCATCCTCAATTCGATGGGAAAACTGATATTTGATAATAAATGTCTAGAAGTATATCTTTGTTTCTTTGCATTTGATAAACATACACAATGGTTCAAGTGGTTTCGCTCGGCAGAATGGTAGTACAACACATCATTCCATACTTCATCAAAAATATCCTCATTTTCTGACACTTTTTGGATATCATCCACCATCCATCATATTGCCCTTGAAAGGGACTACAAATATTCAAGTAGTGGAGGACCACATAGGGCACCAACAAGAGGTTCTCAAACTATTGAAGGAAAAATTGGTTATGACACAAAATAGGATGAAACAAGTAGATCAACATTGCAATGAAAGTGAATTTGAAGTGGGGGATTGGGTATTTTTGAGGTTACAACCATATAAATAGATGTCCCTCAAGAAAACAAAAGGAGGACAATATATTAGCACCCAGCTATTATGCCCCCTATAAGGTGTTGCAAAGGACAAGAAGTATCATTTACAAATTGGAATTGTCTCCATCTTCACATGTACATCCAGTGTTCCATGTTTCTAGCTTCAAAAAAGTAATCAATGACAAGATCCATGTTATCCCCATTTTGTGGGATAACTAAGGATATCATGTCTTGAGTCCCTCGAGTTACAAATATGGAGTGCATAGAGACCACATGACCAGTAGTGTCCACTTGCACTTACGGAAGCCCGTTCTATCACCACATTCTGATCCATTTTTCAGCACATCCACCACACCAGCTAGCTTCTAAAATGAAAATGGGTCTTGCTCCATGCGGTACAAGTCAGGTATTGTGGCAGGTAATCACCCTAATATTTAAGGCATTTGAACATGTTGTATTTAAGCTGCTTTTGATTATAGAACATATGCTTGGAAATTTTGATTTTAACCCTATTTCACATTGGTGAGTGTCAAATATTTCGTAGAAAGTGGCCAACCTTTGGGAAAGGTTTGTAAATAGGGGTCCCTTGAGGTATTGTTGTACCATTATCGACCATACTTACCACATTTTTTTTATTACACTCCCACCATGTTGTCTTCTTCTAGGCCCTTTGACTTTAGTGACCTAAGACTTAGGGCATGTACCTCATTTCATGGGAAGAAGGGGTTGAAGGCCGAGAGGGACTGTTGTTGGTTAAAAAGATAAAAGTTTAAATATAGACCTTCCAGATGCTTCACCCAGGTATCCCCAAGAAAGAAATAAAATGCTTCTCTATAAGAAAAGGGGGACATACAAAAATAAATGATAATGAATGATTAAGGGGTTGTTTGGAGGATGGAAGGTCTCATTATGAGCTAGCCTATCATGATCATAGGTATTTAATGGTATGAAAATACCATCATCTGGTCACCAAAGCCAAGGTAGTGGCTCTCAGTCACACAACTGAGAGATAGGGGGTCTCATCACGAGCCAACCTTCTCATTTCCGCGAGGTATTTGTGAATGAAATTGTCATTATCTAGACACCATGCCAAGACAGTGGCATTCAACTCATTCCTTAAACATGAAAGAAATATAAGAATGGAAAGAAGAAGAGCTTGGAAAAATTTTATCGCAAATGAAGGTTCCACACTCCCTCTACAAAGGCACCCATTAATGAGATAATATGAGCCCTTGTATGTCATGAAACTCATCGAACTATGAAGTCTAAATCCCTTCCACCTCATCATCCACTACATAACCATGAAATTCCATCCTTGGGATAATCCCCTACTTGAGATCTTTGGTCTACCCAATAGTACTTTTATGACACCCTTCCCATACTTAAAACTTGGTCAATTGTATAGGCTTTTTGAGAAATTGTGTAATTTGATGAGGTAGTTTTGATGCATGTGTTTAGGTGCTTTTCTTATTAGATTTGGTTTACACATGCCATGATATCTTTGAACTGAGATCTTTGGAGAGTGTTATCACACTAAGTTGCCTTGGGTTTTTAAGTTTGTTTTCATCTTTTCCTAAACCTTAGATTTTAATTTTTTAATTTCACCCCTTTTTAAAAGTGTGTTTGTTAGGACCCCTTTGATAAATAAAGTGTTGAGTCATGACTTGTGTTTTGATCCTCATTCAAATTTGGACTTAGGACCATTTTTTTTCATGACTTAACTTTGATCCCCCTCATGATTTGTCACTAGGATCGATTCACTCCATGAATAGCTTGATATGACAGGCCATTTTCCTCACTCATGCCCTCATAGCCCTGCCTTGTTGTCCTTTGCTTACCTGTCCAATCATTTTTTGAAATGAAGCGCTGCCCACTCATCAGGATTTTTTGTAGCGACTTTCTCATTCATCATATTCCACCATGATTTATGATTACAATGTTTATGTCATCTTCCTTGTTTTCAGTGCCAGGAGTTGGTTAAAAGATTCCTTCAAGATCTCGTATTTACGAGCTCTGATAACGATTTGTAATTTTTGAAAAACTCAAGATTGTTGCACTCTGCAAACTCCTAGTTTTGACTAGTCGATAGCAGTGCTACTAGATCCGATGTTGAGGTAGATTTAGAGGCTAGGATTCTCATGACTTCTTCCTGAAATCTTGTTGAGGCTTCAGACAAATTTTATTCCACAGGTATTTAGTGTTTCCTCCTTTGCACATAATTTTCAAAGAGAGTTAGCGCTCAGAATTTTGGATTATCATGCTTGCATAGTTGAACGAGACATTTCCTCACACCATTCTATCATTGTCTCCCCTCCTTTAAAACCTGTAAATTTCACTACCTTCATGTCGAAGTCTGATACATATTCCCACCATATCTACTAAGCTAACATCATTCAAGCAGTTTTATCCTCTGCATACGCAGTGCGCTACCTAGAGGTGTTGCTTAACTACATTGTTTCTCCCCTGCCTCCTCTAACACTTAAGTTGGGAATTTTCTACCCAGTTTCAAAGGCCAATTACAGGGTATCCTCTCATTTTGCTAAGTATTCATACCTGCACAAATCCAAGGGAGGGATTTCCATAGCCAAGTTTTATCCTACTAGCAAGAAGTCTAGTTTAATGGGAAGTTCTTGTAAAAGTTCATCCTTGTCCATTTGAACCTTGACTTTAGATCCTCCTCGTTATTACCACTCCATAGCCATAAGAATCTCTCATCCTAAACTATGGAGACTCCTCATATGAAGAAGTCACACAAGGGGGGTAAGGTAGTTAGAACTGAACCTGTGGATATGCATCTTTTTAAGACAGAGCCCATGGAAAGAGAAGTTTTTCAAAGACTGGGATGCCTCTCTTTCTTCCAGAATATGCAAAGAGGTCATCCTGAGGTGAAAAGGAATTTTTCCTTACATTTTTATAGCTGGAATACCAAGGTAGGGGATTTAGAATTTGAGGTGATTGAGGCCTCTATTTCAGCTGCAACATGAATCCCTATCACAGGTGAGAAATGCTTTAAAGCCATGGATTTGAATGCAGCCTATGCCAAATATTTCCTTAATCTTGAACATCAAGTTGGTGATTTGTCTAAATGTGTGCCAAGGAATCAATTGATCGAGAAGTTTGACAATATTTTGAGGATCATTCAAAGATACTTTAAATGTGAAGGGAGGTTCAACACATTATACCAGTACCATATAAGGTTTCTGGTGCATTTTACTAGTAAAATTGAAATGAATATCCCCTACTATTTTCTAAGGAGCATAGGCAATATGTCATACAAGATTCAATCCAAGTCTAAGAATGTGGATACTAGCATCTTTCATTATGGATTGATTAGAATGTTAGTTTCTGAAGAACTGGGTAAGAAAGATATCTCATGGGAACCTTTTGTTATTGCTTCTCACTTCAAGTTGGATATAGCAGCCACTCCTCAGTCGCAGAAAGCAATCCCTTTATCATCCACCATTGTTTCTAAAGAAGGTACCAACAAGAAGAGAAAGGGATTTTTTCTTGTTCAATATTTAGAGGTCGTCAAGGAGGTCATGGGAACTGAGGAGGAAGATTTCCATTCCCCAAAGAGAGATTTTTCACCCCCTCCTCCACCAGAGTTAGAAGAAGTTCCTTCTACTACAAAAACTATAGCAAAGTAAGGGAAGAAGATACACTTCTCCTCATCTCCTCCAACAGCCAGTACCAAGGTCAAGAAACATTTCGCAATGTCATCAGCTCCTAAAGAGGTTGTTGAAGAATAGTCCCTACCAAAAGCCTCTATCCTACAAAAGAAGAAAGGTAAAGGCATTGTAAATCATGTGGAGAAGAAAGAAGAAACCCTTGTGCAAAAGAAGAAAGATAAAGGAAAAGGTATCAAGAATCCCGATGAGACAGACAAGGAAATTCCTATGCAGCAGGAAGAGGAGACCACCAAAAAGATTGTTGAGACTATTCATGTCACTACTCCACCTGACAGCCAGACATTCAAAGGATTAATCAGGTAACTTGGGGATGTTGGGAAGGAGGTGGCTCAGTTGAAATCAGAATCCATGTCTGACAAGGTTAAGATGAAAGAACTCATGGATGGATACAACCACACTCTTGACCTGGCAAGGTTTGCAGCAAGAAAGGCCCAGCCTCTCCATAGGCAGCTCAAAACAATTTACAGGCGGAACAGAGGCTTTCAGTCTCATAACAAGAAGCTCAAAGAAGCGTTGCAGTATTTTCAAGATGAAGTGGGTCAAAGGAACTTGCAGGTATTGGTTGAAGCTGTTATTGAAAAGGATACACCAGCAAAAAAGGAGAGCATAGATCCATTGAAGAAGCATGTCACTTCTAAAAGGAAGAATCTTGTTGTGCCAAAGGAGGATCCTCCTTCTCCGAGAAAGAGTGTCAAGTTAATGAAGTAGCTGGTGAAATGTGAGCTCCATTTTTGAATATGGTCCCTTTTTGTGAGGATAAATTGTTGTTGAAACACTACCTCTACCACCTATACAAGATTCTAAGTGCTTACTGTTCAGAGTTTTGGGATTTTTATGAAGAATTAACTCCTTCGGCAGTAATAGTGCAGACATTCTGTAGCACTTTGGCACTATGTAATATTCTATTTTTGATGTTCCACCAGTTTACTACCTACATTGATACCGAATCTCCTAAATCTAATGGTGTTTATACTACTCAAGGTTGCTAGTCGTTCTCGACATGTCCAAGTGAAGGTGCTGCATATTTTGATGGCGCTACCTAAATTTTGACATAACACACAGGTGGGTGCTACCTAAATTTTCTACCGAATTTATGGCAGAGACAAAATTTGCACAGAGACGAACCAGAATGGCACTACCAAAATTTTCTACCTAAAATATCGCAGAGACTGAAGTTTGCACAGAGGATAGGAAGGTTTGGTGCTACCTTTTATACTTGTCTAGTTTTGAGGTTGCGCTACAGAATCTCATGAAATTTGTTGAAGGCACTACAAAGTGCGCTACTCAGAGTGCTACCCAAAGATGCTACCAACAGATACCAGGAATCCAGGAGGGTCAAGCTAACAACTTTTTGGATAGTTGATGATGGAGAGAATTGCAGAAATAGTAGCTAGCAGCATAATGGCAGCCACATGCCCCGGAAGGACACATGGAAAACAAGGAGTTGTGTACCAAAGGGGGATCAAGTTAGTTCAAATATTGGTTGGATTAGTCACCAACACTTTCCCATTTTATAGCATAGGTTATTAGTCAAGTTGTTAGATGGAATAAATTCTTAGATATTTTCATAGGAAGGAGGCCAGCTCGCACCTCCAGTTGTTGCCTCCCTTTTTGTTATAAATAGATAGATGAAATTCGTTAGTAGGTTCAAATGGTTTAGCAAGTCTCCCTTATACTGTAATATTTTGATGAAGTTACTGTGAACTAGTTATGTACTTGATTTGAGACATCTTGGTTAACAGAAATCAACTTCTCTTTCCAGCTTAATTGCTTCTTATGCTAAAGTGTTCATTCTTTGAATGATTCACATGAATGGTTGTGGTGATATTATGATGTATGTTTGATTATTATATTATCATAATGTTTCTTTAGTGTCCTTAAGTTATGAACTCAAGAAGATCGTGTGTTAAGATTCTTTCTTCTTTAGGTTGTTTTCAGACCTGATGTTTATAGAAACCCCTACATTCCTCTCACTGAAGTCTTCCCTCTGTTCATACTTACTCCCAATTATTGTTTAAATTTAGCCAAGACCTTGATTGCTCGTGAATGTTAGCCCTGATTTATGAGTTGGAACATTATCATCTTTAGTCTTATCCATTTGACCCCACATAACTCTTTTACATTCACATATAACCTGATGGGTATTGGGCTTGCCTTCCATGCAATCTGAAGGTGATTCCTAGTATTAACATTCTTGGCATTGTTTTCGGGGAATGATTTGAATACTTTTCCCTAGGATTAAACGACACAAATTACTATTTTTGAAGGTGAATTGGAACTAAGTATTTTGAAGATTGCAGATTGCACCTGGTGATGCCATTGTCTTAGTTCTGGCACCTAAAGGCATACATATGAGATCAAATCCAAAGTTGCCTTTGGTTCCACCTGAGGACGACCCAGAGAAGATAATCAAGAAGGGAAAATCTTCCAAAAAAGGTTTTTTTGTTGCTACTACAAGTGCTTCTGGTCAGTTGCATGATTCCACTCTTTATACTCCAGTTGTTATATCAGGTAAGATTTCTTTACCTTCTGCTGAAGTATCTAAGAAACTTGATTTTGAAGAGTTTCTTGTCGAATAATCCTCATTTGAAACTGATTTGAAAGAAGAAATAATTGACATTCTTTCTTCCCCTGACATTCAAAAGTGTTTCAGTCTTGATAGTTTTGAATATTTCCCTACTTTAGGCTTTTCTACCATACCTCCTGTTTAAATTTTTGTTGCCAAAGAAGTGGAAACTTCATCCCCTTTATAGAATTTACCATATTCTTCCAAGAATCAGCCTTCTGTTGTGAAAACTGAAACCTCCCCTTCATACTTTCCTTCTTCTCCTAATCTGCACACAGTCAAGTCCCCTTCTCCTCCTTGTTCACCAAGAGTTCAAAACCAAATGGCAGTTGTTAACCCCCCTGCAAATAGGATGGATTCCATAGTGGTTGTAAGATATTCCCCTCTTGTCTTACCTCAGCCATTGAATTCTCTCCCTCCTGGATATTATTTGAAATACATTCCCAAATTCACGGGAGAAGAAGATATAACCATTGAGGAACATCTCGATGCTTTCTACAGTTATGCAAACAATCAAAACATTGAAAATGAGGATGTGTGGATGAGAGTCTTCGTCCAAAGCCTTTTTGGTAAGGCTAGGAAGTGGTTTAGGTGTATGGCCCCTAGATCCATTACTAGCATTGAATCATTAGATGAGGCCTTCTTGAGGCACTGGGGGGACAAAAAGGACTTTTTGTACTACATTACTGAATTTGGATCCCAAAAAAGGAAATAAGGAGAGTTTGTCTCTGGCTTTTCTAAAAGATTTAACAAAATGTACAATAAGATTCCTGATGAGATAAAACCCATCGAAAATTCTGCAAAAATCACTTATGTCAGTGCCTTTGACCCTGAGTTTTTCCTTCTACTGAGAGAAAGAAGATCAGCCTCCTTAGTTCATATGCAAGATGCAGCCTTGGAGGTGCAATCCAACATAGTGGTGTTAAGCCCTAATATTGGCTCATTACCACTTAATTGGGGCATATTAGATTAGTAATGTTATTTTATTTATGTCAGCTTTAGGCCATTAGTTGTAATTTAGATTAGTAATGTTATTTTATTTAT
>SNQJ01S0150368.1:281-10553 GCA_010110895.2 Picea sitchensis
GACTTCTTAGAAGGTTCTACGTCTAGAAGATTCCTCCTCTAGAATGTTCTTAGGTGATGGTAGCACTATATAAAGGGGTTCAAGCAATGTAATGAGACATGAAGTGAATTATTGTATTGTGAGCTCTAGCTCAATATGAAGATGCCCCCTCGAAGAGGCAAGTGAATAGGAGAGGATCCCTTCCATAATAGGATCCATTGTATGGTGTTTCCCTACCTCAAGGGTTTGGTAATAATAAAGTGTTGTTTCTTTTATATTGCTTTGTGGATATATTATGTATTCAGTATTTGTGGTGATTATATTTGTAGATCTATTCAAGTTCTTAACACAGGAGGATCAATTTGAAAATCAGTTTGTTGAAGAACAAATAAATTTTCCAGGTCTATTCTTATTGGATGATGTTGCATATGATGTTGATTTTCCTATATATGACAAACACAAAGATGATCGTGATATTGAAGACTCTCTTCTTCAGCAGTATCGTGGGGAGAAGGACATCAAGTCAACAAAAGAAAACTCTCTACCTCTATGCTTCACTACTTTCAAATTGTTGAAAGAAAATTCTCATATTATTGTTGAGGTAAGCGAATTTGTGCCAATGCAAAGTCACACCAAACCAACAAAACAAATTGATGAGACATTGGAACCCTCTTCTCAAATGCTTTATAACCATGTTCTTTATTCTGAAGAAAAAATTTTAGATTCAGAAATTAAGTCATTGGTCCAAGAAAGGGCTGAGGGTGAGTGTATCCAAAATCCCAAAAAGATGGAAAAATGTACCTATGATAATACTGAGAAGACTGAAGAAGGTTGTGAGTCAGGTGACAAAACCTTGCCAATATGTTTTCCATCATTCAAATTATTGAAACAAAATGGCGTTGCAAATCATAAAATGTCCAATAATGAAGTCGAAAGCAATGAAAGCATCGGGATTATAGGTGAAAACTCTCTTCCATTATGTTTTTCCTCCTTTGAATGGTTAAGAGAAAATTATGAAATTTCAGAAAAGATAGGGACTTCTGACTATATTCAAAGTAGCACTATTTCACACGAAAGGGTCATCATTATTAAAGAAAATTGACTACACTCACATGAATTGCACGATCATCTCCTGGAAGGGTATTTCAATCCATAATTTCAATCAGAGCTTAATCATCAGATTAAGGAAGAAGCCGATCAAGAAATTTTTATCAAGAGTCTTTTCCTTTGTCCTAGAACTAATGGAGATGTTCAACAATATTGTCCACAAAACAAGGTATTTCAAGGTTGTCTATCTTCCCCTGAAAATGAAGTAATGATCCTATTTATAAAATTCATGGATATGGATGGACATTTTGAAGTTTCGCCCATGAAAACTCCGAACAGTGAGCCAACCCTTGTGGAAGAATCTTGTTTTTCTATCTTGAGTCCTGAAAAGAAACCATTCTCTCATGTGATTCATGATCTCAAGACTCGCTATATGAGAAAGGTTTACAATCGGAATCTACCAATAATGGTGGATTTCAACGAATCAATGTATGTACCAAATATGAATTTTTTCACACCAGATGATGCTTTCCAGCCTTGGTTTCTTTATGATTCAAGAAATCTTTGCCACCGAACTTCTCAACAACTTTGTCAGTTTTTCAGAAGTTGACAAGTTGAATCACATAAAAACAAAATTGTAGTGGAAGGAGTGACACACAATGATTGTTTTACACATATTCTGAAAGATCCATTCACAATCGTATTAAAAGAAACAAACAGTCCAAATGTTTTTACTATTTTGAAAATCATGGATGAATTTTTAAATGAAATCTCAATCAGCAGGATTTGGAGCAAGTTTGCACATGATAAATGGACAGTCGATAAAATTCTCACATGGTTGGATTGGCATTTTTATTTCACTTGATTAATGGATCATTTCAGTAGTTAGAGTAGATAATAGTGTGAGAATAAGTTTGTTATACAAGCACTTTTTGTTTTTGTTTCCAGTATTGTGTATAGTCAGTTTTCAATGGTATATATAGTGTTCAGTTGAGAACAATGTGTAGAGTTTGGACTATAGAAGACACCAGTGAGAATGTAGGAATGGGGCCCACACACATGTTTGGGATCATCCTAAGGGATCAGGCACCAGGTCTACAGGTTCTTTTCTACCTCACAGGGAGGATAGAATCCCCAATTGGAGCCTATGTTGTCACTGTAACATTTTTTTCAGACAAGATCCAGGTCTCGGAAAGATAGAAAAATATACACTGTCGTGGGAGATTGATAGTTTGGAAAATTGATAATTTAGAGAACCAAGAAATGCCTGGCGGTGTAAAGGAAAGAATAGTGGAGGTGCAAAAAGGTAAATCTCTATAGACTGTTGATTATAAAATGACCCAGATCAACGGTTGGAGCCCGTATCGGGCGACAAACTTGTACGAGACTTAACTATATAGAGGCATACCAGGGAAACCATTAAGGTTTTCAAGATGGATGAACATTTCCCACAAAGGTACGTCGGGGCGAAAGGTGGGTTGCCTAAAACCACTTTTGCCAAAACCATGATATCACATGTTCCTATGCATCAAATCAAATACTCAAAGGGTGTTGGTGGTGGCTGGTTGAAATCACTCAATCTCACTCATTCGGTACTTCACAACCATATAATGTTAGGTGAATGCCGCCATTTAATGAACTTGAACACTAATCATTTGAAATGGATTGGCCAAGCATGGTAAATCAACGTACCTCACAACGAATCTATCAGTGTTTCATGATTAGAACTCTATAATTACCCAAGTATGAAGGCATTATTTTTATCTGTGAGCGAAGTAATTTCAAATTTTCTAAACTCTCTGATCTCTGTAATAACTTTTTGGTGTCTATGAAACTAGGGTACATGGACCAAGCTATGACCAATGAAACCGATTATTCAGGCAATGTGGCAATTTTACCTACGAGCAGTAAAGAATGGGCAATTGCACGTATATTGGTGACAAAGTTCCATACAAAACTTGTTATAGATTCCAGATTGGAAGTCAAGATTAATCCCATTATGAAGTATTTGGTCATCAACAGACGATCTGTAAAAAAGAAATGGACCAAACGACAGAAGAAAGAGGTCATAGTCAAAACGACTGAAAGTGTTGGAGAGAATCAACCAGTCTGGTTGGATACTCTAAAGGATGAGATCGCTAAGTTAAAATAAATTCTCAAGTAAAGATAAGTACCTCCCAATAAGTTTTGGAAAGTTGGAATCTAAATATGATGAACCTGTTTCTAACGGTCCTTCTAAAGAAGGGTAATGGTTATTACAAATCATTTCTCGTTTGTAAATGACCTCTATTCCTAGAACGATGAGAAGTCTGAATGTTTTGTATTCCATGAAGAAATATTCTCTATGTATATATTATCTAAGAGAATAAGAAAGAAGAGGGGGGAGCTTTCCCTATGTGCAGGAAGACCTTTGTAAATTTTTGGGTTATTATGAATATATAAATGCAGAGGAAGATTTTAGACTGTTTATGAAAATATTCTAACTGACAGTGATATGAGCCTTGTCTCTTTTCATAGTATGTGTTTCCTGTGAGCTTATATTTCATTCACACTTATTCTTTTCTAAATTGAAGGATTAAAGGTCCAGAATTCATTATTCGATGCTCTCGGCTTAGCAATTTAGATCATGTTTATCTCTTTCTGAACTATGTCCAATTTCATTTCTGTAATGCTCCGATGTAGTTATGTGTTTCTTTTTCTTCTGACACCATGCAAAATTTTTCATATAAACTCGAACTCACTACCTGATTTAGCCTTTCTCCTCTAAATAGTCCTTAGGTTTGACAATGTATTATTTATTTTTTATTCCATAGCCCAAAGTGTTCCTCTCCTTCCTTGGTAGCAATTTCATAAAAACCCCCAAACAAATTGAAACTAGCCATCGATTCCCATATATATACCCAGTGACACAAGAGAGGCCTCTCCGAGTTGAGCAGACTAGTGTCTCATCTCTAAAGTTGGTTGAAACAATTACCTCTGTCATTTGTCTATTCAACCCCACAAAATTTACAGAGTGCTAACACAACTCAGTGCTGAAATATTCCACTCACCTTGTTCCAAGCTTGGTCTTGGGGATGAAATACTCCACCGACACCATTCTATAGTTTCACAGGTTCAATCATCAATCCAGGAGGACAATAGACCCATACCATTGAGGGTTTTTCCAGCAAGGGTGCATCATTTCATGAGGGAGAGTTTGATCTAGCTTTGTGATAGGGTCTAGAGACATTCTAGCATTTGGGTTTTACTTGTAGGGCCTTGATCATCAACTTTGGATCATTTTGGGAGAGCTACTTCAGCTAGATCATTATCTACAACCTTGGGATGGTTTTGAGAGAAGGAGGGCACAAATTTGATTTAAATCTTGGTATTTTGAGGGGGTTACACCTCAGATCTAACCTTGAGATTTATCCTAGGGGCTTGTGGTAGCCCGATCTACATTTCTAAAGAGTTTCAAGGGATTTGGAGGCCTCCTTCATCATGGCCGAATTATTGGGCATTTTAGGGTTTCAGGAGGGCATAGTCTTGATTAGGGTTTTCACAGTTTGGAGGGAGAAGAATTGGAATTTTGACTTCATACTTCAGGGAGGGATTTCTATTGCCTCGATCTATCTTTTGGTGAAGTTTGGGATCATTTGGAGAGATCCTTCAGTTGGGCCGAAATAATGGCCTTCTCATCCATCAAACAGGACGTGCCAGCAGCTAGGGGGGATGGATGTGAACCTAGCTCTTATTTTATTTGGTATTCATCACACATTCATCCTTTGGAGGCTTATTTTGTATTGCTGGGAGAATTTTGTAGCAACTTATATCTTCTATCTTGGAGCTATCTGATGTTATTCCAGATGTGCTCCCATATTATATCAAGTTCTTTCTTTTCATAATGATAAGGCCATATATATGCTTTTTTAGTTCCATATATTGTGTATTGATTAGATCTTGCATTCTATTGAGTATATCTTGATGATCTGTGATGAATAAATGAATATAACAATAAGGCCAAAATTTGAGAGGCCAACCTGCACATATAAACAATCAAACAGTTAATTCAGTGGTTAGTTAGTGTTCCAAGAAAAATTTTAGCTTGGGAACATTACAGTGGTATCAAAGCTCTAATCCTCCCCATCCTATGAGGATTAGTGCATGTATAAATTCAGTGGTATTTATATGGGCCGAAGGAAAAAAAGACAAGTGAAACAAAAGACAAGATGGAGGGTTCAAGTGATGACATTGAGCCACAAGGCTTGGAAATATTGGCATAGGAGTTCCATAAGTCCATAATCTAGAAAGAGAGTACGTTGGTCAACCAGTTATAGGAAAACCAAGAGGAAAACCGTGGGGGGCAGGCCAAAATATCTGAGACCTTGAGGAAGGTAGATGAAAACCAAACAAGAATAACACAGCGTTGATGGGAATGAATCACAAAGGGAAAGGTCCAGAATCCTATGCCAATAAGGAAACTAGTGGATCTCATGGAGGAAATAGGTATCAACAGGAACCCACTCCCTATCATTATTATGAGGGGAGCCATGGAGGGGGAGTGCCACTAGTATAGATAGGTAGCAGGGCTACTCCTAGACCATACTTGCCCACATTCATAGATGAACCCACACAACTTGAACCCATAGATGATTTTGTTGATCAGTTTGAGCAATGTTCCAGGGAGTACAACCAATTGAATTTGTCAGTTCAGAGGTAGATGACCCTAGATCAGTACTATCTAATCAAATTCAGAAACAAACCTAGGCCACACCATAGGAGAAACTATGAGTCTGAGCACAGGGTTGGGAATATGGAGATTCCTTACTTTGATGGTTCAGCTAAGATAACTGCACAGGCATGGGTACTGAAGCTAGACACTTACCTGCAACTTAACCCCATGAGGGAGATGGAGGCCATCAAGTTTTCCACCATGTACTTGGATGGAAAAGCTCATGATTTTTGGTATCATGGATTAACCACACTTAGCCACAATCAGATAGTGGCCTACATAGAGGTCACTCAGAGACTCATTGACAGGTTTCACCAGGGGGATCCTGAGCTACATTTCTGGGAGCTCACACATCTCAGACAAACAGGATCACTAGAGGTGTATATTAAGGAATTCCAGAGGCTAATAGTCATGGTGAAGGATGTTTCACAGTCTAGACTCATGATGCTCTTCACTGAGGGTTTAATGGAACCCTTGAAGGGTTGGGTGAAGGATTTTAAGCCTACCAACCTACAAGATGCTATCTGGAGGACAAGAGATCTAGGGCTGGCTGAAAATCTAAAATTGGTGCCTAGACCACCTCTTAACACAGGAGGTAGAGACCAAAGACCTCAAATGAACCTAGGAGGGAGAGACCCAAGGGGGTTTGATAGGGGGAGATGTAGGATGCACAAGAATACTAGAAGATAAATAGGGAGGAATAAAATATGCTACACATGAAAAGAGCCATGGAACCCATCCCACAAATGCATGGGCCATGGCCAATTTCATTACATAGAGGTGACATCAAACAATGAAGAGGATGAGGATTTCATCCACATCCACAACATAGAGGTAGACACCACCAAAAATGTAGAGGAGGAGGTTGCAGGTCATGACAGTACATAAGAGGAGAGAGATACTTTTCCATCCATCAATGGGGTTCCTAAGTACAACACCTTTAGGATGAGAAGAGTCTTGCAGGGGAAAAAGGTGTCAGTGTTGATTGATGGGGGAGACTCCCACAACTTCATTGACTCAACATTGATACAGAGGAGGCATATACCTATGGTTGATTTTGAATGATTCAAGGTGGAGGTAGAAGGAGGAAGCACCATGTCGCGTAACAATTACATTACGGTAATGAAGCTTACATTGGGCAGACATGACTTAGTGTAGGACGTTTATGTGATGGACCTTTAGGACACAAACATAATTCTTAAGGTACAGTGGCTCAGTACGTTGGGGCCTATCACCACCAACTACAAAACCATGGAGATGTCTTTCACAGAGGAGAGTGGAAGAAAGGTAGTCCTTAGAGGAATGATAGGTAACTCAACCAAGGTAGTCATGGCAAAGATGATGCAGGCCATTTTCAGGAGAGAGGAAATCGTGTATGTTGTTGAGTGAAATATTTCAGCACATGTAGAAAAAAAGGGGAAGATTCATTATTCACCATAGATAGGATCATTTAAAAACATAGTAGGGTGTTTGGACCTCTTCCACCAGATGTTCCATCAGATAGGGGATATGAGCATATCATTGAGTTGGAGGAAGGGACCAAGCCAATCATCACCACCCCTTATAAACACCCAAAGAAATACAAGGAATAAATAGAAAAGGAAATCAAAGAGCTCTTGGATATGGGGCACATCAGACCAATTTCCATCCCTTTTTCCTCCTCAATGGTGTTGGTCAAGAAGGATGGAACCATGTGCATGTGCATCGACTTTAGGGAACTAAACAAGAAGACAATCAAAAACATGTATCCCATTCCAAGGATTGATGAGCTATTGGACGAGCTCCATGGGGTTGTTTATTTCACTAAGATTGACTTGCGCTATGGATACCATCAAATCAAAATGAGGGAGGAGGACATCCCAAAAAATGCTTTCAGGTGTCACTACAACCACTATGAGTTCTTAGTGATGCCATTTGGTTTAACCAATGCCCCAACCACGTTCCAATCATGTATGAACCCTGTCTTCAACAAACAACTGAGAAATCATCTCCTTGTATTCTTTTATGACTTTCTAATCTATAGAAAGACATGGGAGGAACACCTTCAACATGTGGACTAGATCTTGACTATCATGGAGGATCAATCATTGGGAGTCCAAATGTAAATTTGGAATGATAGAGGTCCTCTACTTGGGACACATTATTAGGGTTAAAGGAGTACAGGTACATCAGGAGAAGATTGAGGCCATAGTGGAGTGGCCTACACCTAAAACCCTTACAGAGTTGAGGATATTTCTAGGCATTTTCACTTATTACAAGAAGTTCGTCAAAGGGTTCTCACAAATTTGTGCACCTTTGACCCATTTGACCGAAAAGGGATCTTTCAAATGGAGTGAGGAAGCCCAATTTACATTTGACAAGATGAAAAAAGTGATGAGCACATGCCCAGTTTTAGCCTTACTATATTTCGACCAACCTTTCACCTTAGAGTGTGATGCCTCCAAAGAAGGCATTGGGGCCATACAGATGCAATATAGGCACCCTCTTGCCTATGAGAGTTGAAAACGCAGGGGACCTGAGCTACTTTACACCATCTACAAAAAAGAGATGTTGTCCATCATGCATGCTTTGGCCAAATTCAGACAATACCTGGTCAGTTCTATATTTGTGGTGAAATAAGATCACAATGGCCTTAAGTACTTCTTGGAGCAAAAGGACTTAAATGAAAGGAAACAAAAATTGGTCAGCAGGATACAGGCATATGAATTTGACATTGAATTCATCAAAGGGAAAAACAACATGGTGGTAGATGCATTGTCTAGGAGGCCATCACTCTATGCCATGACAGATGTATCAGTTGATTGGAAGGACCTCCTTGTGATGGAATACTCCCAAAATCAGTTCGCTTGTCAGGTAATGGACAAGAAAATACAAGATGATAACTTTAGGGTCATCGATGACATCATCTATTACAAGGGTTGGATCTTTTTGGTACCTGAATTGACCTTCAAGGCCAAGGTATTATAGGTATGTCATGACTTACCAGTGGCAGGGCACCAAGGGATTGGAAAAAAATAAAGGAAAGTATGGGAGAGGTTCTCATAGAAGGGCCTCAAAGAGGATGTGATGGATCACGTGAAGGAGTGTACTACTTTTCAGGAGAATAAGGATGAGCACACTCACCCAACAAGACTGTTGCAACCCTTACCCATCCCAGAGCACAAATGGGAGAGAATATCCATGGACTTCATCATCAGGTTGCCAAGGGCACATGGTAAGGATTGTATTTTCGTAGTAGTGGATAGGTTGACAAAATTTGCAAACTTCTTCTCCATTGCTACATACTTTAGTGTAGCGTAGGTTGCTGAAATATTTTTCAGAGAGATCTTCAAACTACATGGTCTACCCAAAACCATTCTTAGTGACATTGGAAACCAATTTATGAGTACGTTCTGGCAGGAGTTATTGAGGCTGGTTGGTACAACCTTGACCCCTAGCACTAGGTATCATCCTCAGACGTATGCAAAGACTGAAATAGTCAACAAATAGGTGGAAGACTATCTCGGGAACTATGTAGCAAGGAAGCAAAAGGCATGGGTTAGGTGGCTACACTTGGGGGAACACTGTTACAACACCACCCATCACATGTCCATAGGCATGACCCCATTCAGGGAATTGTACGTTTATGACCCGCTCTCTTTTGTAGAGATTGTTTTTGGTGACAAAAGATCTCTGATGGTATAGGATTGGGTACATCAGAGTCAATCCATCCTCAGGGAGTTGAAGGATCACTTACATAGGGCACAAAATCAGCAAAGGTCGAAGAAGACAAACAAAGGGTAGAGCGTACTTTTGAGGTTGGTGACTTAGTCTACCTAAGGCTCCAACCGTATAGACAGAATTCTATCAAAATAATAGGAGAAAAAAAGATCCAACCCCATTACTTTGGGCCCTAAAGGATCAACAGGAAGGTAGGGGCCATAGCTTATGATATGGAGCTCCCACAGGGAAGCAAGATACACAATGTTTTCCATGTGTCTTTTCTAAAGAGGGACATAAACCAACACATCACCCCAATGGAGGTGTTTCCACCTCTAGATGAAGAGGGGCAATTGGTTTTGGTACCAAAGAAAGTATTGGAGGTTTGGGAGAAGAAATTCTGGAGGCGAAACATCAAAGAATACTTAATAAAATGGAAGCATTTTGTTAAGAACCAAATAACTAAATACAAGATATCACAATAGATCCAAAGATATATGAATACAATCACCACATAAGATATATGCAACCATATAGAAAACCACAACTTTATTATATCAAACCCTTGAGGTAGGGAAACACCATACAATGGATCCTATTATGGAAGGGATCCTCTCCTGTTCACTTGCCTCTTCGAGGGGGAATCCTCCTATTGAACTACCACTCCAAATACAATACTTCTCTTCATGTCTCATGACATTGCTTGAACCCCTTTATATAGTGCTATCATTACCTAAGAACATTCTAGAGGAGGAATCTTCTAGAAGTAGAACCTTCTAAGAAGTCATCATACATTTATTATATCTAACTACCATAGTGAGCCTTATTTAATAATA
>SNQJ01S0150368.1:17618-28074 GCA_010110895.2 Picea sitchensis
CAATGAGAAATTAACAATAGTATAAGAGTTACACCAATACACCACAATACACCATGCACAATATATGAGAAGTAATCAATGTTTCAAGGGAAGTAATGACTTCCAAAGGTAGCTACAGCTTCCAAATGTAAAGGGAGGGATAAAACTCCAAGAGGAGGATGCACTCCTCCAATATCAAGAGAGATTTGAACTCTCCATCCCTGCCCCTTCCTTCCACCCAAGAATATACGAGAGATAATAAAAATTTACATTAAATCATTACCATCAACCAATCATCACATAGAACCTGATAATGCTTCCTAAGACTTCTTCAATTTTTGCAATTATTCAATTCTTGGAGTAATCTGATCCTTTAGATAATATTTCTCAATGTATTCTATGAAACTCCTCCAATTTTCACTCGAATCCTCCCCAAAAAGAAGTTATAGAGAGAATGATAGACCTTTTTCAATTCTGGTTTATTCAGGAGACCGAACTTGTACAGAATGCCCCACGCTCAATTTTTAACATCAGATTCTGAAACTTGCACAAAAGACACTATAGTCCGTACTATTTCCAATGAATTTTTTCACACATCATTTGGATTTTCGATGAATAATTTATGACTTTTTTACCTGGAACACTTGTTTATTGACTAGCTTTAGGACTGGTCACAAACCCTATCTTCCACATAGTGTATCTCCATAATTATAGTGAATCAAGAGATAAAATTTTCACCACATGTACCTTGATATGTCTTCTCAATACCATAGCAATTGCACCATCTGAATCGTTCTAGAAAACAAGTTATAGAAAAAATGGTAAGATGACCTGAAAATAACATACCTTAGAACACATCATGAAAAGACCTCATCCTCCCTTAAAATCCGACCTTCTTTACTTCTGATTTCCTCTGAAATTCGACTTGTGTATCAAATGAATGTATAATGATATTTATTTATACCATTTATGGCACTTTATTTTAACATTACGGCCGACCTGACACTTTCTTATTTTGTAATTCTTCTCTTTAATTATCTTGGGGGCCTACATGTACTTCCTTCTTCAATTCACTTTGTCATCTTCAAAAATTCATTTCTCCTCAACCATGAGGATTCACGTGATGTGCCACATACCACTGAAAACAACATGATGTATACTATCCATCCATGGGTGTTGTATCTGCATGTGGATTTTCCTTCATGTCCAAATACCTTCATCAATCTTGTGGTCCAAAACCCATGACTAGGGTTGACATCAATGACAATAAGCAGTCTTCCAATAGATAATTCCATAATTATACGTTGACCAATGGGGAGTGATACACGATCCCATCTATCAACTGATTCTGTTGATTCACAATCATCCCATTTATTACTACTACATGGACCACAGAAGCAAGAGAGTTTTCTCATCCATATTTCAACTATTGCATTATCTAATGTTTGAATTGAATGGAATCCATGAATTCCATGGATTTTTTTCATTCATACCACTGTGATTGATCTACATCGACCACTTACCAAAAATATCTATGTACATGTCCTTCATGTGTGATTGGTCTTCACAGGTTCTTGTTCCCTCTCCAATTACTGAAGAACACCATTCAACAATGGATTTTGCATCTCGAATGAGGAAAGTAGTTGTGAACTTCATTTATTTCCTGAATAATTGATGCAAACCCCACCCTCTAATAGGGTTTACATAACCTCCTGGTCTAGGATCATTCTAGTCGGGAGATGAAATTAGCTCACGGGCTCCCTGTGAGCCCAAAATATCAATACACAAGTCCTTAAAAACCTTCTTCTGGAATGTAAATTTTCCTTTTCAGGAGTTCCCGAGCACCGGTAAAGCCTCCTCGGAGACCAAGGGCCAAAACCTTAGGCCAAACCTTCAATCCCTAAAAGTTTTGGGACTTCGGGTCCTTTCTAGCATCTTATATTCAAACACAAATTTTGTGAACTGATGAACACTAAGTGGTTATATCAATGGTCCAAAATGAGCATCGATATCAATGGCTCAAATTACGTTTCGAGGATTTGGCGATTTATTTACAATGCCTTTTCTCCAAATCTCCCAGATCACCAAAAAGGAAATTATGTTGAGTCTTAGATCAACGGTCCTCAGGAACCAATGGATGGATGGTCCTCATCTATTCCCTTTAGGCTTCAACGATTTCCTTTGGTTTTCAAAGGAAACAAATTATCCTATTTCCCAATGCTGAAACGTCGAATGATTTCTCCTTCCTTCGCATGTCCCCTTCTGGATTAATGGATAGGATTCCTTCAAGACTTTGGGGATTTTTTCCTTGTCTACACAACGATGCAAATTTGTCAAAGTGTTAAGTCCCTAAACTTTGGGATCTTGCACCACATGTCCTCCTCAAATGGAAGGTTGGGATTGGCTCTAGCCTTCGGGCCTTCACGAGTCCCCACAATACTGTGCTCTATTTTCCCCCGGAGTGTTGGACCTCCAGACCTCCAGATCTACTGCCACATGTCCTTCCAGTGATCAATGATCCAGATCAACTCTGGACTTTGGGACTTCATAGAGATCAACCTCCTCTTCATTTTCTTCTTCTTAAGTGCTATTCCACTACAGTACAAGATCTGCTGACTTGTGTCCTCAAATTTTGGATGACCACGATTCACTCCAACCTTCGGGACTTCCGGAGTCTCGACTTCTCCATGCTCGAAATCTCCCAAATGCACAAATTCCAAAAGACTTCGTTCATTAAACTTTGTGAAACCCCTCCTGATCCACCGAATGTCCACTCTCCTACAAAATCCTGAATGGATTTTGACCTTATATCTTCGATCCTCGATAAATCCTCCTTTAAAATTGATACACGACTTCTTCGAGTGCATGAACTCTTAAATACTTACAGGGTTAAACCTCATGTTGCTTCTCTAGATATAAGGGTTGCTTCTCTAGATCTAAGGGTGACAAAATACCCTATATCCTCCTAAACATATCTCAGTCATTTGACTCTTGAAACAAGAAAATCCTCTCCTCCTTTAATATTATGACCACTTTCCTTCCTAATCTTGATTGTGCAAGATAAATAGGATCTATGGTGCCCTCCTATGTGCTCCTCTAGCACTTTAAAGATTTTGACTTAGAAATTTTCTATGTCCCTCCTGCTGAACGCTTGTACTCACTATCCCTTGTGAGATTCATTCCTCTGAGGTTTAAAGACCTCTAACACACTCCTTGTAGCCTTTGAACTTCTAATAATCTCTGGACTTAGAGACTTTTGAAAAAAATCTCCCTTATGCACTCCTTGCGTTCATCTCCTCTAAAACATTTTCAACACTTAAAAAATGTGTTTTCTCGATGCACTCCTTGCATGGGTCTTCTCCAATATTTTATCTCCACTGAAAAAATGAGCACTCTTTGCACTTCAAATGAACAAGTGTTCACTCCTTTCACTTCCACTTTAAATTCATGTTATCTCTTATGATCTTCCGATTATATCTCGAATCGGCCTACGCATTCCTTGTGGGAACTATGCACTCCTTGCACCAGGAATATCAGAAGAGAAAAAAATGAAACTTGCAAAACCATTAAAGGTTTCCAAACTTAATCATGAAAACCATATTCATGAATAAAAGATACATAAATAGATAAAACACATAGATCATAAAGAAACATCACATGTACTTAAATAATTTAGATGAACACAACACCATACATTTGGAATCAAACCTCCATGCTTGTATTCATTCACTAAAATATGTACATGGACTCATACAACTCTTTGCAACTCTTCATAAGCTTCAACATATCTCTCAACAACAATAAAAATAACATTCAACAATCTCATTTGGGAATACAATACATATATTTATACATGGAGAGGATTCTTGATCCTTCCCTCTAGACTACCTTAGATCTATCTTATCATAGTTAATACATCCATCTACTAAGGAATATTACATTGAATGGAAATTACATTTAGATATGAGTTGATACTCAGTGTATGTAGAACCTTATATGATAATTAAAACTATTACAAACCTCAGTGGCCTTATGTGATGGCTCAAGCCTCAAAACATTTAAAATATTTAAATTACAATCCTTTCAAAACAGAATGACATGACCTCCTTGGAATTCAAAAATAGTTTGAAAACTGCGCACTGGGCGTTGATTTGTCCTCCACATGGTCTCTTTAATTGCTGATGGTGATGCTCCTGCATCATAATCCTTTGGCCAAAAATTCATGGACTCCTATCCATGAGCTCCTTCATTGTTTTTCCATGCTTCTAAATGTCATATTCATCTACCCAACTAGCATCCTCTTCTAGGTGATCCTTCCACTTAACTAGGTACTCAAAATAAATCTTTCTCTTGGCCTTCTTACCAATCCTCTGATCTATGATCTTCTCCATCTTTGGATTTTATATTGTGGGCATCTTCTTTTCCCACTAAATCTCCTTTTGATTATTTGATCCTCCTGGATCATCCATCATGTAAGGGTACAGGTTTGTAACATTGAATATGGTTTATATTCTCGCATCCTCTGGAAGCTCAATCTGATATGCAATTGCATCAAACTTTTTGAGGATATCAGATGGTCCTATTTTCTTCATCTTCAATTTTTTATATGTTCCCCTTGGGAACCTCTCTTTCCTTAGGTGTGCTAAAACCTAATCTCCAACTTTGAAATTCACCTCTCTCCTTTTCTGATCAACTTGGATTTTATATTTCTAACTGCTATCTTGCAACTGTCTCTTTATCTGATCATGAAGATTTTGTATCTCTGCAGCAAAGTCTTTTTCTCTTGCACTTCTGAACCCATCATGTTTCAAATCCATCAACTCTGAAATTCCTCTCGGATGCATTCCATACACTATTTGAAATGGAATTTTTCTAGTGCTTCTGTTTGGAGAATCATTATAAGAAAAATCTACCTCATAAAGAATATGATCCCACTGGTTATGATGTTTAGTGACCAAACTCCTCACAAAATTCCTTAAACTTCGATTTACCACCTCAGTCTATCTATCTGTCTAAGGGTGATATGTTGAACTGAAGGACAAATATTTCCCCATCCTTTTCCGTAGGGTTCTCCAAAAGTGTCCCATGAACTCGGTATCTCTATATGAGACTATACTTCTGGGCAAGCCATGCAATCTCACAACTTCCTTGAAAAATAAATTTTCTATGTGAGTAACATCACTGGTCTTTTGGCATGGTATAAAATGTGCCATGTTTGAGAATCTATCAACCAAAACAAATATTGAATCACTCCCCCTCTGGGTTCTTGGCAATCCCAACACAAAATCCATGCTTACGACATCCCATGGCCTATCTGGAATAGGAAATGGATGATATAGACCAGTGTTCTACTACTTCCCTTTTGCATACTAGAAAACTCTACATCTGTCCACAAATTTCTTCACATCAGATCTCATACCTGACCAATGGTATGAAGAACTCAATTGTGCATAAGTCTTATCATGCAGAAATGTCCAACCAATCCTTCACTATGTTTTTCTTTCAACATGTTGTCTCTCATTAAGAATTTTGGAATACATAGTTGGTTTCCTTTGAACAACAGTCCATCTTGAATTAGACAATCTATCCATTGGCTTATGTCCCTTAGCAAAGGGTTATCATATGCTTCATAATCCTCTTTAAAATATGGATATTCATGATACATTTCCTTAAGGTGTTCAAACCCTAAGGTATCCACTTGAAATTCCTGCATAATCAGACATCTCCTACTCAAAGAATCAACAAATTTGTTATCACTACCACTAATATGTTTAATAACAATAGTAAAATTATGCATGAATTCTACCCATTTAGCATGTCTTTGGTTCAACTTCTCCTATCTAGTTATTAATTGTAAATCTTGATTATCACTATACAAGACAAACTACTTTGGAATAAGATAGTGCCTGCACTTTTTCACAGCTTGTATTACAACATAAAACTCTTTATCATATGTTGAATATTTTCTCTTAGTGTCATTCAACTTCTTATTTAAATAAGCAACATGATTATTGTCTTGGCTCAAGACTACACCAATGGCTACTCCACTTGCATCACACCTCACTTGAAATATCTTCTTGAAATCTAGCGGAACCATAATAGGATGTTCTGTCATCTTCTCCTTTAATACTCTGAAGCCTTTTTCATCTTTCTCTATCCAATTAAAAGACTTATGTTATTATTTATAGTTTCCATTATGGGTGCACAAATTCCACTGGAATTCCTCACGAATTTTCTGTAAAAAATTGCTAATCTATGCAGGCTTCTCACCTCAAATATGCTTCTCGGAGAGAGCCATTATTTGATTACCCTCGCCTTCTCTGGATCCATATTCAACACAATTAAAGAGATAACAAAACCAAAGTATATGAGTTATATCTTCATGAAAGAACATTTCTTCAAATTTATCAGTAGCTTCTCTTGCTGCAACCTCCTCATCACTAATTGTCAAGTGACTTAAGTGTTCTTCTTAAATTTTACGGGAGACTAGGATATCATACAAATACACAATTACAAACTTACCTATGAAGTCTTTGAGTACTTCATTCATCGATCTCATGAATGTGATTGGGGCATTTTTTAAGCCAAATGGCATAACAAGACATTCATACAACCCTTCATTTGTCTTGAATGATGTCCTCCATTCATATCCTTCTCTCATTCTTATATGATGATAGCCACTCTTCAAGTCTATATTGGAAAAAAAAAATATCCACTCAAGCAATCCATCAAATCATCCATTCTGGGTAAAGGGAATATATACCTAATGGTATTATTGTTGATGGCTCTAGAATCTGTGCACATTGTACAACCTCCATGTTTCTTTGGACTCAATACAGTGGTTACTATGCATGGACTCAAACTTTCTTTGACCAAACCCTTATCCAACAACTATTGTACTTGATTATTGACCTCTTCATTTTCTTGAGGTGTCAACCTATATGCTGCTTTGTTTGGAAAAATTTCCCCTGGAATAAGATCAATGTGATGACTAATAATCCTAATGGGTGGAAAAGAGAAAGGTAACTCATCCACCACGATGTCAGCAAAATTATCCAACAGTTCCTGAATATCTATAGGAAGATCATCCAAAGAAGTATTTGTAAGGATGACTTTGGGATTTCTCACCATAGAAAACTGCATCTCTTGTTCCTTCTTGACTTCATTCAAGAGTTCCTTCCCACTCATGAGAAGTATTCTTGGTATAGCTTCTTCCTTCACGTTCTTATCCTCCATTGGAAACAACATATGTGTATGACCATTTTTGTCAAGGGTGTAAGTATATTTTCTCCCATCATGTATGAATTTTTTGTCAAATTGCCATGGTCTTCGCAACATAACATGAAAAACGTCCATGGGTATTACAACACACACAGTTTCATCTTTATAACCTCCTATCTTGAATTCAACATTGTACTGTCAACTTAACATGACTTGGTGTCCCTTCTGCAACCAAGATACCTTGTACGGGTTCAGATGTGCAGTTGTCTCCAGCTCCATCTTTTCCACCATTTATGTGGATACCAAATTATCAGTTCTCCCACTGTCTATGATCACTTTGCATACCCTGTCCTTGGTCTTGCAAGCAGTCATGAACATATTGTTTCTATGAACTAGATCTTTTTTTTTTTTCCTTTGGATTTTAGAGATATTTCCTCATTGTTATCGGGCTAATTTTTAAGTGTGGACACAAATCAATCCCCCTAGATTCACTACGAAACTAGAACAAAACAAGATAGTACACTACTCTTTCCTTAGATTTCAATTATCGAATTAGAAATGGATCTAGAACATACCTTTTAAATATCGAAGATCAACTTTGACAGTGAAATCCAAGCTCCGTCACTAGGCTTATGGAGAAATATCTTCAAAAGAACACAAGCCAACGGAGACAAGAATAAAAAATCCTACTTGATATGAAACTATGTATGTGATCAAGGAATCATACAATATGGACAAATAAGATTCATATAGGAAAAGAAAAGTGCATCTGTATTAAATAATAGAAAGAGAGATTACAACCACATCCTTGATGTTGTAAGGTCCCTTTCAATAGTTCCTTGCTTCCCACACACTTCTTGCTCCATGGATTCCATGACTATGGATTTGAAAGTCACTCACAATCTATCTTAACAAAGCAAAGATCAAAGCCACTCTAATCGAGCTAACAATCTAAAGCCAAATTTCCAATCTACAATCTCTAGCCAACTTTCTCCATGAGATCTTCTCTCCTTTTATAATATGACGAGGATAAGGTGAGGAGGTTAGGATGATCCATCTAAATCATAAAAGTGATTAATATCCAAACCGATCGAAGACCACCTCACCATATAATCTTATCCTTCTAGAAGCATCGAGAAGATACTCATTTTTTCCACATACAAAAATCATCGCACCCTAAGTATAGTGCATCCTATGGGGACATCGCATGCCATATTTATATCTGGGGGAGATGATCAGGCATTGTCACACCCTATATATAGTGCAACCTATGATGACCCACCTTAATAAGGTTTTTACAAAGGAAAATACAATTTCTTCTCTCAAGAAAATGTTTTCTCCCTTATTTCTTCAGGAATTCATGCCCCTAATCCCTATGAAGAGAACAGATAGCTTTACATCATTAAAGTTCATAAGGGTGAAGAAAATAATGTGTAACAAATATCCCCCCAAAGTATGAAGTTAGAACATAGTGATAGCTGAAATACTTTGTCGAGTGTGTGTAGGGAACAAGGAACACGTCGGTCGAAAACTTGCCAACAAACATGGAAATACAATACAATAATATATCATCACTAAGGTAGGAATTCCCATACTCAGAATACAAATGAATCAAAGCATAAATTCCGACATGGAAAGATCCATGTCAAGTAAGACAGGTCATGGCCACCAAACATACACTGTGGATCCATGCCAATATGACTCAAATTTGAACATAGCCACCAAAAATACACTATGGATCTATGTGTTAAAGACTCAAATTTGAACATAGCCACAAGACATACATTGTGGATCTATGTAACAATACAATATGAATATACACCAACGCAACCTGAATCTATCAAAAAAGATCTAGGGTCTTCATATCCACCACTCTATAATACAAATATAACCATGCGAATACATGTGTTGAAGTAAACCATGATAGAAACCACTTGATTACCGGTCATTAGTGTATACCATTAACAAGTGCAATGGAAATCACCATTAAGGTCAATGACTCCCAAGGTACACTATTACAATCCAATGAGTGTGAATTAATGAGTTGAAGTCGAACACTCGGTGGAATCTCTCGATCAAGGGTCAATGTTGAGAACCCACTGTTGAAAGAAAGGAAACTTGCCATTGAGGCATGAAAGTTCCAAGGTATCAATTAGTTTCTAAGTCTAATTCCTGGATAATGAGTTGAAGTTGATAGGAAAATACTCGTCACAAGAGGGCCTTAATGTATCCCCCATCAATGACACGAAACAGGTGAAACGATTTGAGTTAGATCAGAGTAACAAGTGATTTAGGCTAACTCAGGGATGGATGATGCGATAGAAGGATTAACGATTGCAAAAATGGCTGAAACAATAGATGGATTTCTAGGTTTAACTTCTCTTTGAACATATTAATGACAAAATAATTGTCTTCGAAACACCAACTCAACAACAGGGATCACAAACCAATTTGTAATCTTATAAAGGAGTATGATCAAGAGACAAGTAGATTTTCCAACATAGACACAAAGAGAGTGAAAGGGTGTCATGTTGAAAGGTGACTCTTTCATAAAATACAGGTTTAGACACATTTCTTTCCCAATTTCCTCCCCACCATTTCTAGCGAGTACCTATTTAGTTTTACGCAATCTTGAGGAGGGTAACATATTCTTGTTGATGTAAGCTCATCCTTCGGATGAGTCCTTCAGAGTATTTTTAACGAACCCTAGGAAGGAGTGGTTTAGTCCCATATGGGCCTTTCAATGCTTGTTTTATGAGTCCAAAGAAAGAAAACTCAACCGTTTTTCATGTTTAGAGAGTCTGAAAAACACTTAAAGAAAAATCCAAAATGTCCTTTTTCGTAAGTTATTCTGAAGAGACTGAAAAAGAGATAAACTACTACTCAACAGAAATTTTCTTCAAATACTTTAACGAGCGTGAAAAGAACAAGATCACTTGGCAATATTTTCATGTTTAGAGAGTCTGAAAAGAGCTTAAAGGGAACTCCAGAGGGTTCCCTTTTCATATAGCCTTTACGAGTTCAAAAACGTGATACAAGTTTACTCGGTTTCATTCTCAGGTATTTACGAGCATGAGAGAGAACAAAGACTAAGCTTGAGATTGTTTTCATTTTTACGCAAGCTTAAAACAAAACAAAACTATGCTTGTGATAGATTTTATTTTTACACAAGCTTAAAACTAAACAAAACTATGCTTGGACCTAGTTTCATTTTTACACAAGCTTGAACCAGAGGAAACTATGCTTGAGGTAAGTG
>SNQJ01S0150370.1:326-11680 GCA_010110895.2 Picea sitchensis
CAAGTCAAACAAGCAAAAAAAATGATGCTGACTGTACAGTCCATACAGTCTGTACATGCTGACATGGCAGAGTCGTACGACCGTACATGTGGTGACATGGCAGTTATTTATTGGATGACAGGTGGTCGAATGGGGAGTTGACACGTGGCATTGTTTGGGCAAGTGATTGGGTGCCACGTGGCCCAATCATGGGCTACCACGTGGCACCCCGGTATTGGTTGATTGTTATATGTAAAATGTATTGGAGTCCGTGGGGTTCGACCCTCGGACCTTCCCACCGCATAACACTTCCACAAACTCCGACCAACCATTGGGCTATCGCTTATGCCTTGACATGTATGTGCATTGGTTTATATTTAAAGTCACATGTTTGTGTGTTTTTGGGCCGCGATCGGGTCAGGGTTTAGCCCCAGCTCTTGGTCGCGCGCTCTCACATATGTGACCACGGGTATATATATATGTTATGGTATGGCGCGTTTCATATATAGTTCAATGGTTATGTAACCAAATAACTCCCGCCAAGTGTTATTCTATTATTTGATATGGACGGAGCCCCATTTTTAAAGCGCGCGGTCCTATGGACTGGTGTGCCCTGCGGCTTGACGGTTGGGGGTATTAGTTCCGTTAACGGTTCGACGGTTTGCACCGTTTTACAGTTGAGCATGTGTGCTGGGTTTTCACGCTATTTATTGCGTCTGTGCCAGGTTCATTCGAGAGGGGTGCGTTTTGTAGATGTAGAGACAACAAGCTTGAAGGGGAAGACTTCCAGGAGGCCTAACTTCTTCGTTTTTCGACCAATTGAGGTGCCGAAAGAGCCCAGCCAGGGGTTTTTGGATGCTCTGAAGCCATTGGAGCAGTCGATTTGTCAGTTTGAGCATTGTAAGACATGTTTTTGAGCACTTTTTGAGAAATTAATAATAATGATCCATTGGAAGCTGGACCAGGAGATGTAGCCCAAGAGAGGGGTGAACTCCTTTATCAATTGTTGTGTTTATGTGCTTATGTTCATTGATTATGCTGATGTCTATGTGTATTTTGCATGAGTAATCCCTTAATCTATGTGTTGCAAACTGAGCCATTTGCTTTAAACACATAACATTTACATTGCAATAATTTCAAGTTTTTCAAGTCTTCTTCAATTTTAGATCAATTGAGAAATCTCAAAACCTTAAGCCATGTGAGGTTACTTCATTGTAGATGGAATCTTCTTTGTTGGAGGTCATATGTTCCTGAAATGTTTTTGTTGATATGAACTTAAGTTGACACATTTCAAATACCCTTTCCATTTTTACTTTAGCACATTGTGGGAAACAATATACAAGAAATATTATTCTATGATTTGTGACTTGTTCTTGGAATGACTATATATAATTATTTTCCACCAAGAATGTTCGAGGTTATCTATGAAAGTATTGTTCCTGAGATTTTATCTTGGGCTCACAGAACAATGTCAGACATACAAATTTAATAATATTTATTTCACAGTTCCTTTCTACCTTCATCTTAGAACGAAACTTCAATACTCTAATAATTTAGAAATACAGAGGCAATGTCTCTTCTTTGGGATTTTATCAAAAATCAAGAGATGGAAAGAAGAATTATAGAAAAAACAATTAGCAAACATAGCNGTTCCTTTCTACCTTCATCTTAGAACGAAACTTCAATACTCTAATAATTTAGAAATACAGAGGCAATGTCTCTTCTTTGGGATTTTATCAAAAATCAAGAGATGGAAAGAAGAATTATAGAAAAAACAATTAGCAAACATAGCAAGAGATCCAATGTTTTACTTTATCTACAACAAAAGAAACATGAAATGTATGTCTAAAAGATGAATTAAGATGAGAACATTTATACAAATACAGATCGTGTTTCACTTACAGTAAAAAAGAGGAAAAACTATACTTGAATAGACATCTAATTAAGTGAACCAGAATATATGTATTACTACATTGCAACCATTCATTCCTTAAACACCATAGATTGAAGAAGATGAATTGTGATAAAGTTGCATCACACATAAAACACATAACTCAAAGAAATGATAAGTAGAATCTCAGTATTCCTGTAGGAATTTGTATCGAAAAGTCTCTCTTTACATCATGAGAGAAAAATCCCTCATCATATCTCAAATGTGTTTATTTATACAATTTTTTCTTAAGAAAAATCAAATAGACTTCCACACTTCTATATCTTAAAATAGACAAAAATATTTTAAATACTAGGCTAACTAAATATTACAAAATATTTGAACATCTATCTTTCTTCTGGAAACTTCATCGCTTGCTGGTTGTTTGAAGGATTATCTCTTCATTTTTTGCTCGTAGATGTAGCTGTCTTCTGTTGGTCCTTGTATTGAGTGTGTAAATTTAATAATGAAACTACTAACTTGGGGGGCTCTGTATTAACATTTAACACAAAGTTAAAATCCTTTTTATGTACAATGGTAAATTATTTTGAACTCTGACTGCAGCCCGCTAAGTAATCTAACACTGTAAATTGTGCTTAACCAGGAAATGGTTTAAAATATGAAAATTAACCTGAGTCATTTGTTGAATGTCGAATTTGTCTTTTTCTATGCTCTTCTTCAACTCTTATCTCTTCTCATTTACATTAAGAGTCCCAATTATTGAATGGACATCACCAAGGTCAATCTCATGAATTTCTACATCTACAACGAGTATGGAATTCTAACATGTTGCTTTTGCTTCTTTGGCCAATCTTTTACTTTCTTCTAGGTTGTTTTCCTAGGTCTTCATTTCCATTTAACTCTTTAACTATTCAAAATCTGTAAATTGAGTAATTCCTGGTATATTTATATTTTGATTCCACATCATCAGTTTCTGAAACTTAGATTTTGTATTGACCAACTGTTTTTCTTTATCAACAATTATTTGTAATGAATAATTGATGATAATATATTATTTCTGAATACTTTCCAAACTTTCACAGAAAGTATCTTGGGTTGACTGTAATCCATCATTAACCTCTAGGGCTTGTTTCTTAAAATAAGGGATATCAATAATTTAATTTTCAAACTTTTTGATCTGAGATTTTAAATTAAGACGTAATGCATCTTTCTAGGACATAGTATTTTTCAACGTTTGTTGATATTGAAGACTTTTTCTTAGTTTTTCCTCCAGTTGTTTGATCTATTGTTGATGACTTTGTCGGACTTGAACTATTTCAGAATTAAATCTCTCACTAATAATGACCTCTGTTTGTTTCAAATTGTTTTGCAACTGTTCAATTAAAATATTTTGTTGATCAATCGTTTCTCTTAAATTTTCTATAGACCACAAGTTTGTCGTTGCAAACTCTCCCAAAGAATCAACTACCTGTTTTGAAAATTTAGGGTCACTCTATCCCTGACCATCAAATATCATCGTCTACCTTTTGGTGATTATACCTTCTTTCTTATGAATTTGTCTCTGCACAATAACTTTCCTCTTTTTTCTAAAGAAGATATCCGATGAAGAAAATTCTATTGGCTCAATAGGAGTGAGATCTTCAACATTTACTACCTCTGTGACGTGTACCTAAAATATTTATGCAAGGGGAGTTAAATATGGGATGGGGGATGCAAGTGCATTAGATTCCCCTTGAGTAGTAACATCCTTTAAAGGAGTTTCAGTGTTTGAAGTCATCTGAGGAAAATATGTCCATGCTTCATAAAAGTGTCAAACATTGCCAATGTTTCTTGTAAGGTCTTATATGGTAGAGTTGGTTCCATCACTAATGTATCCTTGGATAATGTCTCTGTGATATGGGGAAATTCCCCCTAAACTAGGTCTAAGGAATATGCAGAGCGATAACTCCCTTAAAATACTGACATATCTCTAATCTACCCCAAAACAATCTAGACTAAGTGATAAGACAAAGAGAGAAGAGAAGGATAATGAGTGCACCTTGAATCCTTATAGTTGATGTAGAACTCTTCCACTCATTGTTGTCTCTTAAATTACATATCTCCTCCCAAATATTACCTGCAAGGGGTTAAGAATACAACACAACAACATATACAATCTCTAGTAATCACTTGAAAGCCTAAATATAAATGTAAATGATTAAAATAGATAAGAACATGTACACATAGGGTTTTGGGACAAAGATAATCTCTTTTATTCAAATACAAGATGAAAGGTTACAACCTTTTCTTGCCAACACCACTCTACAAACCAAGTTCAGGCTCCTCTGTCGTGGCTCCAAGTGCACCAATCCCACATAAAATTCTCACAACCAACATGCCATCAAGGGAAGCATGAAGGGTTTCATAGGGAGAATGGATGAGAGGGAAATTTGAGGCTAAAACTCAAAGCAAGATGCAAAACTTGGGCAATGAGAGGGAATGAATTTTGACAGAGTTTTCTTATTCTCTTATTTAATTGTCTAAATGAATCCTCGATACCTCTTTTTATATAATAAAAAGATGGTTATTCGGTTTGGGGATGGGATGCAAGAGGTAAAATGGTTAGGAAACCCTCCATAGCCCATAAAATATATCGAAATACGTGCAATTTTATATTTTTTGCAACTTTTGGAGGTAAACACGGGCTACTTAGCATGAAACAAGCGTATGTAAGTGAGGTAACTAGTATGCATCACGCATGTGTATGCAGGCTATTAGTGCAGCAGGGTGTGTACATTATCCAAAAAGTGATTTTTTAGAAGGAAACCTCAGCAGTATGTTTGGAAAAGTATGAAAATGGATGGGCCAATGTCTTGGATGCATAGGTGTGGAATGTTTGGACTATAATAGATTCCCCCTAATGTGTGAGGTCAGAAGAGAAACTAATGGCTGAAATACATTACAATATCTTTTACATAGTGGGAAGGAATGTAGTTAAGTGAGCCCAAGATGAGTGTTTGTGAGCATGTCATATGAAAAATAATGGTAATCTCTCTAAGGTGGGCATACCCATGCTCAAGATAAACTAAGCATGGATGCCAATCAAGTACACTGCATATATATGTCATATATAATAGTCATGACTATGAGACAAATATGAATGTCTATATAAAGTGTAGCCATGAACACTACACAATGGATCTACATCTCATAATCATATGAAGATATACAAGTACAATGTGATATGCATTCTCAGGAAGCATCAATGCCTGTGGTTGGAGATGATGACTTCATAGATGGAGCAACAACTTCAAGATCTTCAAAACTCAGGTAGGAGTACAATAGGAGTGTAATACTCACTACTTTGAGGTCTTCGACATGTCGTCGGGGAAAGACTGGAGGACCTCGATCCTCAAGCACATAAATTCATTGATTCCAAATTCAAACTTGATTGGACTCTCTGTATGGCTGACTCATGAAAGTCAAGAGATCAACTACATAATGGCCAACTCAAGCTGGAAAAAAATTCCCTTGGACAAAAGCACATGAACATGATGAGACTCAGGCAACATATTATTGACATAAGTCTGTAATACACGAGGCACCACAAACTCTCCATATGTTTGGAATAGTATCCAATCAGAGGAGGACATGACTCTATGTAATGAGAACAACTTCCTAAGGTCATACTAGATCCCAATGCTTGTAGAACAAACAGAAGGATGAACTTTGTCCAAGGAAAACTATCTTGATCCCGATAAGAGAGAATGTATATCCCATATCCTCTTTTTGGAATATTTGATTTTTTTTTCTTTTTCAAAATTTTAACGAGCTTGAAAAAGAATAAAATAATGCTACATTACAAAGGAGGAATGAGTGTCATGGGAAAGAAAACTAGTTCCACGTGCATGGAACATACTAATGTTCAATGCAAAAGAACATGTGCAGGATAAGGACAATGAGGAAAATTCCTCTAAAGGTAAAGGTGTCATATTGCAAGGGAATAAAAGCTACAAGGCTTGCACCTAAGGAATGATTTAAAGGTTCAGTAATAACAACATGAAGTTGACATTATTCCAAATATGCATGGATGAGACATGTGATGCGATTACAAAATGAAACAACAAGAATCCTTTCATGTGAAGCTTTACGAGCCCAGAGAAGGTAAGATCGGTGGTTTTTCACGTTTAGAGAGTTTGAAAAACAATAAAAAAGTCTCCAAAGTGATATTTTTCGTAAAGTTAGTCTCTAGGGTCTGAAAAAGTATAAAATCATACCAAGGGGAAATATTCTGGTCACTAGGGCTAGAGTATTCCTTTTTTGTGATTAGTCCAATCAGTCCGGAAAATGGTTAAACTTATACAAAAAGGACGTCTCTTCAAAACCATTTTAACGAGTGTGAAAGAGACAAGATCACTCAACTATATTTTAAATTTTAAAGAGTCTGAAAAGAGATTAACTATGGACTCACCGCCTTTTTCATAATTTTATTCCCCTAATCCCAAAAAAGTATAAAACATAACTTAGGAGAACTCTCCCAGTGAGACATGTGTCCCTAGCTGTACCTTTTTCCTAGTTAATCTATTGGCCAAAAAAATGGTTAAACTTATGCCATATATATATTCCTTCTGGAGCAATTAACGAGTGTGAAAGGAACAAGGTAACTCGACAATATTTTCATATTTAGGGAGTCTAAAAAGAGCTTAACTATGGACTCCAAGGGGGTTCCTTTTTCATATATAATCTCCAAGGCTCGAAAAGGAGATAAACCAAAACCAGGGAGAATGCCTCTTTTTCACAAATTTAGTCCCTGAGGCTCGAAAAAGGGTTAAACTTACACCTGGGAATACTCTCCTAGTGAACTAAATCTCTTAGGGCATACCTTTTTCGTAAAAATAGCCATCTAGACCAAAAAGGGGTAAACTATTGTCGGACAGATGTGCCTTCAAATTTTAGTTTGACGAGCGTGAAGGGAAACGAGATTGCTCAACAATATTTTTAATTTTAGAGAGTCTGAAAAGGGCTTAACTAAAACTTCATGGGGGCTTATTTTCTTAAATAATCCAAACACGACCGAAAAGAATAAATAAATTGTTGTTAGATGTCACTTTCACAGTTTAAGTGAGCTTGAAAGACAACAAACCATGCTCTTAGGGATTCCCTTGGGTATATGCCAGAAAAAGATGAAGAAGAATGAGGCTTCAATAAACAATCATGGTAGGACTAAAAGGACTCCCAATCCTATGGAAAAATCATAGCATGGATGCCAAAATGTGATAAAGGATCTACCTAGAGCACCCATGTATAGAGAGGCTCTACCACCTAATTACAACAATTCTAAAGAAGCATAAAAAGTTTCGTATCACACCTCGGTGGGATCGATCCTATGGAAAAGCGAAAAAATTCAACAAAATAGAATATGCAAGGAAATGAAAACCTAACCTATATGAAAGTGTCGAAAAATACAAGTTCACCAAAGGATGATGTGGGTGTAACCCATCTCATAAAAATACCAAACCAAAAGAAAAAGTTCATAATAATGACCCAATGATCCCCCAAAAAGAAACCCAAGCACGCACGAAGCCAAGAATAGGAAAAAAGAGGACCAAACTAGGGCAAAAAGAGTCAAAACATTCTATAAATATGGGTAGATATCTCATTTTAACCATTGCAAATTGGAAAATAACCAAAAAGTAAAAAATTCCCTCTTCTTTAAAATGCGAATTCAAGAAGCTATGGTGGATGAAAAGTCTTCAAACCTAAACCAAGTAAGTACAAATGACCTCTCCCATCATTTCAAATCATCATTTATTGTTATTTATTTGTTTAGAGGGTGTACTCTTTAATAAAAAATTCAGATCTGCGTGTACACTGGTTGTCCACGCTCACGACGTGTATATATGTAGTATGAGAAATACTTAGCATGCATATATACACGATTGTCTTAAAGATAGCCTGCGTACATCATTTTAAAGATTTTAATGAAAAAAGGACTAACCTAAAAAAAAATTATGCAACAAGATGTATGTTCACTGGCGAGAGAGAGAAAATGAGGAGTTAGACATCTTGGTTGAAGAGGATCCAGGGGCCATTTCCATGCTAAAGCAATGTGGGATGTGGAAGTTCTTTCGTTTCCCATTCAAGAGGGAACAACCCAGGATACTCAATCATTTGATAAATTACTGGAACCTGGATGTAGAGGCCTTCATGATAGAGGGACACTCATTGAATCTGATTACCAAGGATATATTTTTTTTACTGGCCTCTCAAGGATGGGGGAACCGGTTAACGGTTAACTTGAGGATTTTTTCTCCAGGACCGCAAAACATAAAGTATTATATTAGCATGTAATATGAGGCTGACACTGAGAAAGTAGGATCTCAGGTGCCAATTCATAAGATAAAAATCCTCAACCTGTGGATAGTACTGTATATGATTGGGCAGATCACGGGATCTGCACCACTTCATGAGGCTTTGCTTGCACATATGCATTATGAAGCTCAATGTTTACAGGCCACCATATTTAACTAGAGAACCATGATTCTCACATGTATGAAGAAACAAAAACTGACTGCCGAAGAAGAACAAACAAGAACTTTAGGTTTTGGACTGTGTTGTGCGCTTTATTTTTTGAGAGATTACTAAGCCTTATCCCACAAGAGACAGTACGAGGGCATATCGCCTCCTTTCCAAAATTATGTAGATGGGAAGCTTTTTTTTCTCGATGGGGTGTAGGGAGACTACAGGAGGCCTTCGAATACCAATTATTTGAATGGTGGGCCCATTAAATTCATGTGATCTAAGAGTACCCCTATGTAAGGATCGATTTCCTGAGGGATTCAGATGTGCCTATGCCCCCTGGCGAGGTGATCCAAATTATTTTCAGCACGAAATGAGAGTGGAGATATAATAAAGAAATTCATAGATATATCATAGATATTCAATAATATAATGGAAATGTATCAAAGATGCAACGATAAACACAGATATACAATAATACACGATTTATATTAATGAAAGAAATGTATAGAGACTATTAAAATACAGAGTGAAAGACTCACTAGAATGGTGGCAGGTTATCTCTGAGAAGAGATGTGATGACTACTCGCATTCGAAAGAATATGATTACAATGAGGCTTTGAAGGCCTTTTTACAATAAACAAGAATGATAAAAACCCTATACATCCAAAAAACTAACCCTAGGAGATGAAGCTCAAAACTCACGTGGGCCCCACTTGGGTAAGTTAATACATCAACTACCTGGGGTCGTAACTTTTGCATGTGATCTTCGTTTTAGGCACATGATAGACCGTTAGAAAGGTATCGTCGAGGAGATTAATTTTAGGGTAAATATACAAGGAACTACCATATTTCTCCCCATTTTCCCAAAAAAATCGTTTAGGGCCTCAAAATGGCCCCAAAAGTTAAAAACTGCTAAAAATAGTAAATTACCAAAATTGCCAGAAAACTATTTTGAGCCAGTTGGAAAATGTGGGTAGCGACTGATACCACCTGGATCAATCCTCCCTAATTAGGAATCAATGGTCTCCATTCCATTGATTTCCCAGGGGAGAGGGAAAAACGTTTGCTGAATCTGAATCTTGGTGAGTTGCTTGCCTTGCTGGGGACATCGTGTTGCTCAGTTTATGGAATTTTGTCACAAACCTGTTGAGGCTAAGGCTATTCAACAAGTTGAGCTACATGAGAGGATGGTGTGCAGAAGGAATATTTTCACTTTGCTACAACCTTGTTGACCTTCTTCTATTGGATGGAAAGTGCTTATGGCGAGGCTGTAGTGGTTTCAATGTCCTTTTGTTCCCCTTTTGAATAGATTGTGAAGAAACTGAGTTTTGCAGTATGAGATACTACCTTGTAGCACTATTTAGGTGGAACAATAGTCGAAAATATCTATGGTATTCTATAGAGATGACCCCCTAGAGAAACAATGACACTATGGGGTCAAGACTCATAAATAGTATGGCATCTCCACATATATGACTGGCCTAGGAGAACATCACAGATGTGGGGAAACATCACATAATACCTCATCCTTTAAGGGTTGGATGTTGTATGAAAATCAACACTACTAGATGACATGAATATCACATCCTTGGAGAAGCCACCCAATGTTGTATGGCTGCGGGTGTGGTGTTGTCGACAATCCAAAATGTTTGACGACCTCTACTGAGATGAGGTTCTTTTGGCTTCTGCTATCAACAATAAAATGCAGCGGGGTCCCCTTCACCCACATCTGTGAATGAAAAAGGTGCTCCCCCTCTTCAGGATTTTTTTTTTCTTTTGGTTGAATTATTGTGGTTGTGACAATAGCAGTGGGGTCTGCATCAATGATCTTTCCTTTACCAGTATTTCCAGAATCAGATTTTGAATCATGGTTCGGCTCCTTGTCTTTGATATTAGCCACCAATGACTGTTTTGAGAGACATTCATCGATGTTGTACCAAGGGATTTTGTTCAAATCATACCATTTTTCGGTGTCCTTTTTTGTCTTCCCGTGACCCTTCTTCTCCTGTGGATTGGACTAGTTTTCGAGAGACTGTTTGTTAGGGATGTCTTTGTCATACTTTGGTTGTTGAGGATTTGCAGACTCAAACTCCCATTTTCTCTGGTGCTTAAATATCTGCTCGATTTTAACAAAATATCGATAAGTAACAAATCCATTTCAGTTTGTATGTATCTGTGTAGATCCCCATGGTATTTCAGAGCCAAATGTCATTCAGAGTCTTTGATACCAAGCTTGGTGCGCAAGTTATGGAAGGTATTGGTGAACTACATAACTTATTGGCCCCTATATTTCTGTAGTGTGGTCCATCTCATGTACTAGTCCTCATAGTTTCCAACAGGGTAATACTATTCCTTTACCACATCCACAAATAAATCCCAAGTGGGCTCCGCCCCATATATTCCAGACTCCTCTATGGAAATTTTCTCCTAGTAAGTTTCCCACCAATGTTTGACATGGGGGAGATATTTAAGGAGTACGAAGGTGATTGTTTCCCTGTCGGAAAAATTATGAATAGAGAAATAACCTTCTAACAGATTTAACCATTTTTCTAAGGCATCCGCATCTATCTGACCTTCAAATACGAGAATATCAAAATTAACATGTAACTTGAAAGGAGAGGTGCTTCCAAAGTGGTTGTTTGATGAATATGAACCTGTTGCTATCGGCAGGTGTTGAAGGATGTGGGAAAATTTCTCCATCATTTCATCTCTCTGTCGCGTGAGAGCTTTCTCAAGCAACAAATTGATAGACTTGTCTGCTCCATCATTTTTCTTTTCTTTCGCCATGGTGGGTTTCTTGGAAATGCGAGAGAGATTGTATTCAAGAGAAACAAGATAGAGACCCAACTTGCTATACTCGGAATTCGTTGGGGACATTGATCCGGATTTTATGAGCAGAACGAAATGAATACAGATTATTAATAGGTGCTTAACACGAAAATAACAGAGATACAGTAAAACTGGTTTTCTATTAAATAACGAA